>OY754951.1:8598128-8728472 GCA_963576515.1 Cryptocephalus primarius | reverse complement strand
ACACACCCGAATACAACCCGAATACACACCCGAACACACACCCGAATACAACCCGAATACACACCCGAACACACGCCCGAATACACACCCGAACACACACCCGACTACAACCCGAATACACACCCGAACACACACCCGAATACACACCCGAACACACCCGAATACTCTCCCGAATACACACCCGAACACACACCCGACTACAACCCGAATACACACCCGAACACACCCGAATACTCACCCGAACACACAACCGAACACACACACGAACACACACCCGAACACACACCCGAATACAACCCGAACACACACCCGAACACACAACCGAATACAACCCGACTACACACCCGAACACACACCCGAATACCCACCCGAACACACCCGAACACACACCCGACTGCAACCCGAATACACACCCGAACACACACCCGAACACACACCCGAATACAACCCGAATACACACACGAACACACACCCGAACACACATCCGAATACACACCCGAACACACACCCGTACACACACCCGAACACACACCCGAACACACACCCAAACACACACCCGAACACACACCCGAATACAACCCGAATACACACCCGAACACACACCCGAACACACACCCGAATACAACCCGAATACACACCCGAACACACACCCGAATACACACCCGAACACACCCGAACACACACCCGACTACAACCCGAATTTACACCCGAACACACACCCTAATACACACCCGAACACACACCCGAACGCACACCCGAATACAACCCGAATACACACCCGAATAGACACCCGAATACAAACCCGAAAACACACCCGAATACACACCCGAACACACACCCCAATGCAACCCGAATACACACCCGAATACACACCCGAACACACCCGAACACACACCCGACTACAACCCGAATACACACCCGAACACACTCCCGAACACACACCCGAACACACCCGAATACTCACCCGAACACACAACCGAACACACACATGAACAAACACCCGAATAAAACCCGAATACACAACCGAATACACACCCGAATACACACCAGAACACACACCCGAATACACACCCGAACACACACCCGAACACACACCCGAATACAACCCGAATACACACCCGAACACACACCCGAATACAACCCGCATACAACCCGAACACACACCCGAACATACACCCGACTACAACCCGAATACACACCCGAACACACACCCGAATACAACCCGAATACACACCCGAACACACACCCGAACACACACCCGAATACAACCCGAATACACACCCGAACACACACCCGAATACACACCCGAACACACCCGAACACACACCCGACTACAACCCGAATTTACACCCGAACACACACCCTAATACACACCCGAACACACACCCGAACGCACACCCGAATACAACCCGAATACACACCCGAATAGACACCCGAATACAAACCCGAAAACACACCCGAATACACACCCGAACACACACCCCAATGCAACCCGAATACACACCCGAATACACACCCGAACACACCCGAACACACACCCGACTACAACCCGAATACACACCCGAACACACTCCCGAACACACACCCGAACACACCCGAATACTCACCCGAACACACAACCGAACACACACATGAACAAACACCCGAATAAAACCCGAATACACAACCGAATACACACCCGAATACACACCAGAACACACACCCGAATACAACCCGCATACAACCCGAACACACACCCGAACATACACCCGACTACAACCCGAATACACACCCGAACACACACCCGAATACAACCCGAATACACACCCGAACACACACCCGAACACACACCCGAACACACACCCGAACACACACCCGAATACAACCCGAATACACACCCGGACACACACCCGAATACACACCCGAACACAGACCCGAACACACACCCGAATACAACCCGAATACACACCCGACACACACCCGAATACACACCCGAACACACCCGAACACACACCCGACTACAACCCGAATACAACCCGAATACACACCCGAACACACACCCGAATACAACCCGAATACACACCCGAACACACACCCGAACACACACACGAATACAACCCGAATACACACCCGAACACACACCCGAATACACACCCGAACACACACCCGAATACAACCCGACCACACACCCGACACACACCCGAATACAACCCGAATACACACCCGAACACACACCCGAATACACACCCGAACACACCCGAACACACACCCGACTACAACCCGAATACACACCCGAACACACACCCGAATACAACCCGAATACACACCCGAACACACGCCCGAATACACACCCGAACACACACCCGACTACAACCCGAATACACACCCGAACACACACCCGAATACACACCCGAACACACCCGAATACTCTCCCGAATACACACCCGAACACACACCCGACTACAACCCGAATACACACCCGAACACACCCGAATACTCACCCGAACACACAACCGAACACACACACGAACACACACCCGAACACACACCCGAATACAACCCGAACACACACCCGAACACACAACCGAATACAACCCGACTACACACCCGAACACACACCCGAATACCCACCCGAACACACCCGAACACACACCCGACTGCAACCCGAATACACACCCGAACACACACCCGAACACACACCCGAATACAACCCGAATACACACACGAACACACACCCGAATACACATCCGAATACACACCCGAACACACACCCGTACACACACCCGAACACACACCCGAACACACACCCAAACACACACCCGAACACACACCCGAATACAACCCGAATACACACCCGAACACACACCCGAACACACACCCGAATACAACCCGAATACACACCCGAACACACACCCGAATACACACCCGAACACACCCGAACACACACCCGACTACAACCCGAATTTACACCCGAACACACACCCTAATACACACCCGAACACACACCCGAACGCACACCCGAATACAACCCGAATACACACCCGAATAGACACCCGAATACAAACCCGAAAACACACCCGAATACACACCCGAACACACACCCCAATGCAACCCGAATACACACCCGAATACACACCCGAACACACCCGAACACACACCCGACTACAACCCGAATACACACCCGAACACACTCCCGAACACACACCCGAACACACCCGAATACTCACCCGAACACACAACCGAACACACACATGAACAAACACCCGAATAAAACCCGAATACACAACCGAATACACACCCGAATACAACCCGAATACACACCCGAATAGACACCCGAATACAAACCCGAAAACACACCCGAATACACACCCGAACACACACCCCAATGCAACCCGAATACACACCCGAATACACACCCGAACACACCCGAACACACACCCGACTACAACCCGAATACACACCCGAACACACTCCCGAACACACACCCGAACACACCCGAATACTCACCCGAACACACAACCGAACACACACATGAACAAACACCCGAATAAAACCCGAATACACAACCGAATACACACCCGAATACACACCAGAACACACACCCGAATACACACCCGAACACACACCCGAACACACACCCGAATACAACCCGAATACACACCCGAACACACACCCGAATACAACCCGCATACAACCCGAACACACACCCGAACATACACCCGACTACAACCCGAATACACACCCGAACACACACCCGAATACAACCCGAATACACACCCGAACACACACCCGAACACACACCCGAACACACACCCGAACACACACCCGAATACAACCCGAATACACACCCGGACACACACCCGAATACACACCCGAACACAGACCCGAACACACACCCGAATACAACCCGAATACACACCCGACACACACCCGAATACACACCCGAACACACCCGAACACACACCCGACTACAACCCGAATACAACCCGAATACACACCCGAACACACACCCGAATACAACCCGAATACACACCCGAACACACACCCGAACACACACACGAATACAACCCGAATACACACCCGAACACACACCCGAATACACACCCGAACACACACCCGAATACAACCCGACCACACACCCGACACACACCCGAATACACACCCGAACACACCCGAACAAACACCCGACTACAACCCGAATACAACCCGAATACACACCCGAACACACACCCGAATACAACCCGAATACACACCCGAACACACACCCGAACACACCCGAACACACACCCGAACACACACACGAATACAACCCGAATACACACCCGAACACACACCCGAATACAACCCGAATACACACCCGAACACACACCCGAATACACACCCGAACACACTCGAACACACACCCGACTACATCCCGAATACACACCCGAACACACACCCGAATACACACCCGAACACACAACCGAACACACACCCGAACACACACCCGAATACAACCCGAATACACACCCGAACACACACCCGAATACACACCCGAACACACACCCGAACACACACCCAAACACACACCCGAATACAACCCGAATACACACCTGAACACACACCCGAACACACACCCGAATACAACCCGAATACACACCCGAACACACACCCGAATACACACCCGAACACACACCCGACTACAACCCGAATACACACCCGAACACACACCCGAATACACACCCGAACACACCCGAATACTCACCCGAACACACAACCGAAAACACACCCGAACACACACCCAAATACTCACCCGAACACACAGCCGAACACACACCCGAACACACACCCGAACACACCCGAACACACACCCGAACACACACCCGAATACAACCCGAATACACACCCGAACACACACCCGAATACAACCCGAATACACACCCGAACACACGCCCGAATACACACCCGAACACACACCCGACTACAACCCGAATACACACCCGAACACACACCCGAATACACACCCGAACACACCCGAATACTCTCCCGAATACACACCCGAACACACACCCGACTACAACCCGAATACACACCCGAACACACCCGAATACTCACCCGAACACACAACCGAACACACACACGAACACACACCCGAACACACACCCGAATACAACCCGAACACACACCCGAACACACAACCGAATACAACCCGACTACACACCCGAACACACACCCGAATACCCACCCGAACACACCCGAACACACACCCGACTGCAACCCGAATACACACCCGAACACACACCCGAACACACACCCGAATACAACCCGAATACACACACGAACACACACCCGAACACACATCCGAATACACACCCGAACACACACCCGTACACACACCCGAACACACACCCGAACACACACCCAAACACACACCCGAACACACACCCGAATACAACCCGAATACACACCCGAACACACACCCGAACACACACCCGAATACAACCCGAATACACACCCGAACACACACCCGAATACACACCCGAACACACCCGAACACACACCCGACTACAACCCGAATTTACACCCGAACACACACCCTAATACACACCCGAACACACACCCGAACGCACACCCGAATACAACCCGAATACACACCCGAATAGACACCCGAATACAAACCCGAAAACACACCCGAATACACACCCGAACACACACCCCAATGCAACCCGAATACACACCCGAATACACACCCGAACACACCCGAACACACACCCGACTACAACCCGAATACACACCCGAACACACTCCCGAACACACACCCGAACACACCCGAATACTCACCCGAACACACAACCGAACACACACATGAACAAACACCCGAATAAAACCCGAATACACAACCGAATACACACCCGAATACACACCAGAACACACACCCGAATACACACCCGAACACACACCCGAACACACACCCGAATACAACCCGAATACACACCCGAACACACACCCGAATACAACCCGCATACAACCCGAACACACACCCGAACATACACCCGACTACAACCCGAATACACACCCGAACACACACCCGAATACAACCCGAATACACACCCGAACACACACCCGAACACACACCCGAACACACACCCGAACACACACCCGAATACAACCCGAATACACACCCGGACACACACCCGAATACACACCCGAACACAGACCCGAACACACACCCGAATACAACCCGAATACACACCCGAACACACACCCGAACACACACCCGAATACAACCCGAATACACACCCGGACACACACCCGAATACACACCCGAACACAGACCCGAACACACACCCGAATACAACCCGAATACACACCCGACACACACCCGAATACACACCCGAACACACCCGAACACACACCCGACTACAACCCGAATACAACCCGAATACACACCCGAACACACACCCGAATACAACCCGAATACACACCCGAACACACACCCGAACACACACACGAATACAACCCGAATACACACCCGAACACACACCCGAATACACACCCGAACACACACCCGAATACAACCCGACCACACACCCGACACACACCCGAATACACACCCGAACACACCCGAACAAACACCCGACTACAACCCGAATACAACCCGAATACACACCCGAACACACACCCGAATACAACCCGAATACACACCCGAACACACACCCGAACACACCCGAACACACACCCGAACACACACACGAATACAACCCGAATACACACCCGAACACACACCCGAATACAACCCGAATACACACCCGAACACACACCCGAATACACACCCGAACACACTCGAACACACACCCGACTACATCCCGAATACACACCCGAACACACACCCGAATACACACCCGAACACACAACCGAACACACACCCGAACACACACCCGAATACAACCCGAATACACACCCGAACACACACCCGAATACACACCCGAACACACACCCGAACACACACCCAAACACACACCCGAATACAACCCGAATACACACCCGAACACACACCCGAACACACACCCGAATACAACCCGAATACACACCCGAACACACACCCGAATACACACCCGAACACACACCCGACTACAACCCGAATACACACCCGAACACACACCCGAATACACACCCGAACACACCCGAATACTCACCCGAACACACAACCGAAAACACACCCGAACACACACCCAAATACTCACCCGAACACACAGCCGAACACACACCCGAACACACACCCGAACACACCCGAACACACACCCGAACACACACCCGAATACAACCCGAACACACACCCGAACACACAAACGAATACAACCCGACTACACAACCGAACACACACCCGAACACACACCCGAACACACCCGAATACTCACCCGAACACACAACCGAACACACACCCGAACACACACCCGAATACAACCCGAACACACACCCGAACACACACCCGAATACAACCCGACTACACACCAGAACACACACCCGAATACAACCAGAATACACACCCGAACACACACCCGAATACACACCCGAACACACACCCGAATGCACACCCGAACACACACCCGAATACAACCCGAATACACACCCGAACACACACCCGAACACACACCCGAATACAACCCGAATACACACCCGAACACACACCCGAACACACACCCGAATACAACCCGAATACACACCCGAACACACACCCGAATACACACCCGAACACACACCCGACTACAACCCGAATATACACCCAAACACACACCCGAACACACACCCGAATACAACCCGAATACACACCCGAACACACACCTGAACACACACCCGAATACACACCCGTACACACACCCGAATACAACCCGAATACACACCCGAACACACCCGAATACACACCCGTATACACACCCGAACACACACCCGAATACACACCCGAACACACACCCGAATACAACCCGAATACACACAGGAACACACACCCGAACACACACCCGAATACAACCCGAATACACACCCGAACACACACCCGAAAACACACCCGAAAACACACCCGAATACACACCCGAACACACACCCGAACACACACCCAAACACACACCCGAATACAACCCGAATACACACCCGAACACACACCCGAACACACACCCGAATACAACCCGAATACACACCCGAACACACACCCGAATACACACCCGAACACACACCCGACTACAACCCGAATACACACCCGAACACACACCCGAATACACACCCGAACACACCCGAATACTCACCCGAACACACAACCGAAAACACACCCGAACACACACCCGAATACTCACCCGAACACACAACCGAACACACACCCGAACACACACCCGAACACACCCGAACACACACCCGAATACAACCCGAATACACACCCGAACACACACCCGAATACACACCCGAACACACACCCGACTACAACCCGAATATACATCCGAACACACACCCGAATACACACCCGAACACACCCGAACACACACCTGACTACTACCCGAATACAAACCCGAACACACACCCGAACACACACCCGAATACAACCAGAATACACACCCGAACACACACCCGAATACACACCCGAACACACACCCGAATGCACACCCGAACACACACCCGAATACAACCCGAATACACACCCGAACACACACCCGAACACACATCCGTATACACACCCGAACACACACCCGAACACACACCCGAATACAACCCGAATACACACCCGAACACACACCCGAACACACACCCGAATACAACCCGAATACACACCCGAACACACACCCGAATACACACCCGAACACACACCCGACTACAACCCGAATATACACCCGAACACACACCCGAACACACACCCGAATACAACCCGAATACACACCCGAACACACACCTGAACACACACCCGAATACACACCCGAACACACACCCGAATACAACCCGAATACACACCCGAACACTCACCCGAATACACACCCGTATACACACCCGAACACACACCCGAATACACACCCGAACACACACCCGAATACAACCCGAACACACACCCGAATACAACCCGAATACACACCCGAACACACACCCGAACACACACCCGAATACAACCCGAATACACACCTGAACACACACCCGAAAACACACCCGAATACACACCCGAACACACACCCGAACACACACCCAAACACACACCCGAATACAACCCGAATACACACCCGAACACACACCCGAACACACACCCGAATACAACCCGAATACACACCCGAACACACACCCGAATACTCACCCGAACACACACCCGACTACAACCCGAATACACACCCGAACACACACCCGAATACACACCCGAATACTCACCCGAACACACACCCGAACACACACCCGAATACTCAACCGAACACACAACCGAACACACACCCGAACACACACCCGAATACAACCCGAACACACACCCGAACACACACCCGAATACAACCCGACTACACACCCGAACACACACCCGAATACACACCCGAACACACCCGGACACACACCCGACTACAACCCGAATACACACCCGAACACACACCCGAATACACACCCGAACACACCCGAACACACACCCGACTACAACCCGAATACACACCCGAACACACACCCGAATACAACCCGAATACACACCCGAACACACACCCGAATACACACCCGAACACACACCCGACTACAACCAGAATACACACCCGAACACACACCCGAATACACACCCGAACACACCCGAATACTCACCCGAACACACAACCGAACACACACCCGAACACACACCCGAACACACCCGAACACACACCCGAATACAACCCGAACACACACCCGAACACACACCCGAATACAACCCGACTACACACCCGAACTCACACCCGAATACACACCCGAACACACCCGAACACACACCCGAATACAACCAGAATACACACCCGAACACACACCCGAATACACACCCGAACACACCTGAAAACACACCCGACTACAACCCGAATACACACCCGAACACACACCCCAACACACACCCGAATACAACCCGAATACACACCCGAACACACAACCGAACACACACCCGAACACACACCCGAACGCACACCCGAACACACACCCGAATACAACCCGAATACACACCCGAACACACACCCGAATACACACCCGAACACACAACCGAACACACACCCGAACACACACCCGAACACACACCCGAATACAACCCGAATACACACCCGAAAACACACCCGAAAACACACCCGACTACAACCCGAATACACACTCGAACACACACCCGAATACACACCCGAACACACCCGAATACTCACCCGAACACACAACCGAACACACACCCGAACACACACCCGAACACATACCCGAATACAACCCGAATACACACCCGAACACACACCCGAATACAACCCGAATACACACCCGAACACACACCCGAACACACACCCGAATACAAACCCGAACACACACCCGAATACAACCCGAATACACACCCGAACACTCACCCGAATACACACCCGAATACACACCCGAACACACACCCGAACACACACCCGAACACACACCCGAATACAACACGAACACACACCCGAATACAACCCGAATACACACCCGAACACACACCCGAACACACACCCGAATACAAACCCGAACACACACCCGAATACAACCCGAATACACACCCGAACACACACCCGAACACACACCCGAATACAACCCGAATACACACCCGAACACACACCCGAACACACATCCGAATACACACCCGAACACACACCCGAACACACACCCGAACACACACCCGAATACAACCCGAATACACACCCGAACACACACCCGAACACACACCCGAACACACCCGAACACACACCCGACTACAACCAGAATACACACCCGAACACACACCCGAATACACACCCGAACACACCTGAAAACACACCCGACTACAACCCGAATACACACCCGAACACACACCCCAACACACACCCGAATACAACCCGAATACACACCCGAACACACAACCGAACACACACCCGAACACACACCCGAACGCACACCCGAACACACACCCGAATACAACCCGAATACACACCCGAACACACACCCGAATACACACCCGAACACACAACCGAACACACACCCGAACACACACCCGAACACACACCCGAATACAACCCGAATACACACCCGAAAACACACCCGACTACAACCCGAATACACACTCGAACACACACCCGAATACACACCGGAACACACCCGAATACTCACCCGAACACACAACCGAACACACACCCGAACACACACCCGAACACATACCCGAATACAACCCGAATACACACCCGAACACACACCCGAATACAACCCGAATACACACCCGAACACACACCCGAACACACATACGAATACAAACCCGAACACACACCCGAATACAACCCGAATACACACCCGAACACTCACCCGAATACACACCCGAATACACACCCGAACACACACCCGAACACACAACCGAACACACACCCGAACACACACCCGAACACACACCCGAACACACACCCGAATACAACCCGAACACACACCCGAACACACAACCGAATACAACCCGACTACACACCCGAACACACACCCGAATACCCACCCGAACACACCCGAACACACACCCGACTACAACCCGAATACACACCCGAACACACACCCGAACACACACCCGAATACAACCCGAATACACACACGAACACACACCCGAATACACATCCGAATACACACCCGAACACACACCCGTACACACACCCAAACACACACCCGAACACACACCCGAATACAACCCGAATACACACCCGAACACACACCCGAACACACACCCGAATACAACCCGAATACACACCCGAACACACATCCGAATACACACCCGAACACACCCGAACACACACCCGACTACAACCCGAATATACACCCGAACACACACCCTAATACACACCCGAACACACACCCGAACACACACCCGAATACAACCCGAATACACACCCGAATAGACACCCGAATACAAACCCGAAAACACACCCGAATACACACCCGAACACACACCCCAATGCAACCCGAATACACACCCGAATACACACCCGAACACACCCGAACACACACCCGACTACAACCCGAATACACACCCGAACACACTCCCGAACACACACCCGAACACACCCGAATACTCACCCGAACACACAACCGAACACACACATGAACAAACACCCGAATAAAACCCGAATACACACCCGAATACACACCCGAATACACACCAGAACACACACCCGAATACACACCCGAACACACACCCGAACACACACCCGAATACAACCCGAATACACACCCGAACACACACCCGAATACAACCCGCATACAACCCGAACACACACCCGAACATACACCCGACTACAACCCGAATACACACCCGAACACACACCCGACTACAACCCGAATACACACCCGAACACACTCCCGAACACACACCCGAATACAACCCGAATACAAACCCGAACACACACCCGAATACAACCCGAATAAACACCCGAACACACACCCGAACACACACCCGAACACACACCCGAACACACACCCGAACACACACCCGAATACAACCCGAACACACCCGAACACACACCCGAATACAACCCGAACACACACCCGAATACAACCCGAATACTCACCCGAACACACACCCGAACACACACCCGAACACACACCCGAACACACACCCGAATACAACCCGAATACACACCCGAATACACACCCGAATACACACCGGATCACACACCCGAATACACACCCGAACACACACCCGAACACACACCCGAATACAACCCGAATGCACACCCGAACACACACCCGAATACAACCCGAATACAACCCGAACACACACCCGAACATACACCCGACTACAACCCGAATACACACCCGAACACACACCCGACTACAACCCGAATACACACCCGAACACACTCCCGAACACACACCCGAATACAACCCGAATACACACCCAAACACACACCCGAATACAACCCGAATACACACCCGAACACACACCCGAACACACACCCGAACACACACCCGAATACAACCCGAATACACACCCGGACACACACCCGAATACACACCCGAACACAGACCCGAACACACACCCGAATACAACCCGAATACACACCCGACACACACCCGAATACACACCCGAACACACCCGAACACACACCCAACTACAACCCGAATACACACCCGAACACACACCCGAATACAACCCGAATACACACCCGAACACACACACGAATACAACCCGAATACACACCAGAACACACACCCGAATACACACCCGAACACACACCCGAATACAACCCGAACACCCACCCGAACACACACCCGAATACAACCCGACCACACACCCGAACACACACCCGAATTCAACCCGAATACACACCCGAACACACACCCGAATACACTCCCGAACACACTCGAACACACACCCGACTACAACCCGAATACACACCCGAACACACACCCGAACACACACCCGAATACAACCCGAATACACACCCGAACACACACCCGAATACACACCCGAACACACAACCGAACACACACCCGAACACACACCCGAATACACACCCGTACACACAACCGAACACACACCCGAACACACACCCGAACACACACACGAATACAACCCGAATACACACCCGAACACACACCCGAACACACACCGGACTACAACCCGAATACACACCCGAATACAACCCGAATACACACCCGAACACACACCCGAATACACACCCGAACACACCCGAACACACACCCGAATACAACCCGAATACACACCCGAACACACACCCGAACACACACCCGAATAAAACCCGAATACACACCCGAACACACACCCGAACACAAACCCGAATACACACCCGAACACACACCCGAATACAACACGAATACACACCCGAACACTCACCCGAATACACACCAGAATACACACTCGAACACACACCCGAATACACACCCGAACACACACCCGAATACAACCCGAACACACACCCGAATACAACCCGAATACACAGCCGAACACACACCCGAACACACACCCGAATACAACCCGAATACACACCCGAACACACACCCGAACACACACCCGAATACACACCCGAACACACACCCGAACACACACCCAAACACACACCCGAATACAACCCGAATACACACCCGAACACACACCCGAATACAACCCGAATACACACCCGAACACACGCCCGAATACACACCCGAACACACACCCGACTACAACCCGAATACACACCCGAACACACACCCGAATACACACCCGAATACAACCCGAATACACACCCGAACACACACCCGAATACAACCCGAATACACACCCGAACACACACCCGAACACACACCCAAACACACACCCGAATACAACCCGAATACACACCCGAACACACACCCGAATACAACCCGAATACACACCCGAACACACGCCCGAATACACACCCGAACACACACCCGACTACAACCCGAATACACACCCGAACACACACCCGAATACACACCCGAATACAACCCGAATACACACCCGAACACACACCCGAATACAACCCGAATACACACCCGAACACACACCCAAACACACACCCGAATACAACCCGAATACACACCCGAACACACCCGAATACAACCCGAATACACACCCGAACACACGCCCGAATACACACCCGAACACACACCCGACTACAACCCGAATACACACCCGAACACACACCCGAATACACACCCGAATACAACCCGAATACACACCCGAACACACACCCGAATACAACCCGAATACACACCCGAACACACGCCCGAATACACACCCGAACACACACCCGACTACAACCCGAATACACACCCGAACACACACCCGAATACACACCCGAACACACCCGAATACTCTCCCGAATACACACCCGAACACACACCCGACTACAACCCGAATACATACCCGAACACACCCGAATACTCACCCGAACACACAACCGAACACACACCCGAACACACACCCGAACACACACCCGAATACAACCCGAACACACACCCGAACACACAACCGAATACAACCCGACTACACACCCGAACACACACCCGAATACCCACCCGAACACACCCGAACACACACCCGACTACAACCCGAATACACACCCGAACACACACCCGAACACACACCCGAATACAACCCGAATACACACACGAACACACACCCGAATACACATCCGAATACACACCCGAACACACACCCGTACACACACCCGAACACACACCCGAACACACACCCAAACACACACCCGAACACACACCCGAATACAACCCGAATACACACCCGAACACACACCCGAACACACACCCGAATACAACCCGAATACACACCCGAACACACACCCGAATACACACCCGAACACACCTGAACACACACCCGACTACAACCCGAATTTACACCCGAACACACACCCTAATACACACCCGAACACACACCCGAACACACACCCGAATACAACCCGAATACACACCCGAATAGACACCCGAATACAAACCCGAAAACACACCCGAATACACACCCGAACACACACCCCAATGCAACCCGAATACACACCCGAATACACACCCGAACACACCCGAACACACACCCGACTACAACCCGAATACACACCCGAACACACTCCCGAACACACACCCGAACACACCCGAATACTCACCCGAACACACAACCGAACACACACATGAACAAACACCCGAATAAAACCCGAATACACAACCGAATACACACCCGAATACACACCAGAACACACACCCGAATACACACCCGAACACACACCCGATCACACACCCGAATACAACCCGAATACACACCCGAACACACACCCGAATACAACCCGCATACAACCCGAACACACACCCGAACATACACCCGACTACAACCCGAATACACACCCGAACACACACCCGAACACAACCCGAATACACACCCGAACACACACCCGAACACACACCCGAACACACACCCGAACACACACCCGAATACAACCCGAATACACACCCGGACACACACCCGAATACACACCCGAACACAGACCCGAACACACACCCGAATACAACCCGAATACACACCCGACACACACCCGACTACAACCCGAATATACACCCGAACACACACCCTAATACACACCCGAACACACACCCGAACACACACCCGAATACAACCCGAATACACACCCGAATAGACACCCGAATACAAACCCGAAAGCACACCCGAATACACACCCGAACACACACCCCAATGCAACCCGAATACACACCCGAATACACACCCGAACACACCCGAACACACACCCGACTACAACCCGAATACACACCCGAACACACTCCCGAACACACACCCGAACACACCCGAATACTCACCCGAACACACAACCGAACACACACATGAACAAACACCCGAATAAAACCCGAATACACACCCGAATACACACCCGAATACACACCAGAACACACACCCGAATACACACCCGAACACACACCCGAACACACACCCGAATACAACCCGAATACACACCCGAACACACACCCGAATACAACCCGCATACAACCCGAACACACACCCGAACATACACCCGACTACAACCCGAATACACACCCGAACACACACCCGACTACAACCCGAATACACACCCGAACACACTCCCGAACACACACCCGAATACAACCCGAATAGAAACCCGAACACACACCCGAATACAACCCGAATACACACCCGAACACACACCCGAACACACACCCGAACACACACCCGAACACACACCCGAACACACACCCGAACACACACCCGAATACAACCCGAACACACCCGAACACACACCCGAATACAACCCGAACACACACCCGAATACAACCCGAATACTCACCCGAACACACACCCGAACACACACCCGAACACACACCCGAACACACACCCGAATACAACCCGAATACACACCCGAATACACACCCGAATACACACCCGATCACACACCCGAATACACACCCGAACACACACCCGAACACACACCCGAATACAACCCGAATACACACCCGAACACACACCCGAATACAACCCGAATACAACCCGAACACACACCCGAACATACACCCGACTACAACCCGAATACACACCCGAACACACCCGACTACAACCCGAATACACACCCGAACACACTCCCGAACACACACCCGAATACAACCCGAATACACACCCAAACACACACCCGAATACAACCCGAATACACACCCGAACACACACCCGAACACACACCCGAACACACACCCGAATACAACCCGAATACACACCCGAACACAGACCCGAACACACACCCGAATACAACCCGAATACACACCCGACACACACCCGAATACACACCCGAACACACCCGAACACACACCCGACTACAACCCGAATACAACCCGAATACACACCCGAATACACACCCGAATACAACCCGAATACACACCCGAACACACACACGAATACAACCCGAATACACACCAGAACACACACCCGAATACACACCCGAACACACACCCGAATACAACCCGAACACCCACCCGAACACACACCCGAATACAACCCGACCACACACCCGAACACACACCCGAATTCAACCCGAATACACACCCGAACACACACCCGAATACACTCCCGAACACACTCGAACACACACCCGACTACAACCCGAATACACACCCGAACACACACCCGAACACACACCCGAATACAACCCGAATACACACCCGAACACACACCCGAATACACACCCGAACACACAACCGAACACACACCCGAACACACACCCGAATACACACCCGTACACACAACCGAACACACACCCGAACACACACCCGAACACACACACGAATACAACCCGAATACACACCCGAACACACACCCGAACACACACCGGACTACAACCCGAATACACACCCGAATACAACCCGAATACACACCCGAACACACACCCGAATACACACCCGAACACACCCGAACACACACCCGAATACAACC
The DNA here is from genome assembly GCA_963576515.1 of Cryptocephalus primarius. Classification (NCBI taxonomy): domain Eukaryota; kingdom Metazoa; phylum Arthropoda; class Insecta; order Coleoptera; family Chrysomelidae; genus Cryptocephalus; species Cryptocephalus primarius. The sequence continues at coordinate 8,710,348 of OY754951.1, read as the reverse complement.
CGAATACACACCCGAACACACACCCGAACACACACCCGAATAAAACCCGAATACACACCCGAACACACACCCGAACACAAACCCGAATACACACCCGAACACACACCCGAATACAACCCGAATACACACCCGAACACTCACCCGAATACACACCAGAATACACACCCGAACACACACCCGAATACACACCCGAACACACACCCGAATACAACCCGAACACACACCCGAATACAACCCGAATACACAGCCGAACACACACCCGAACACACACCCGAATACAACCCGAATATACACCCGAACACACACCCGAACACACACCCGAATACACACCCGAACACACACCCGAACACACACCCAAACACACACCCGAATACAACCCGAATACACACCCGAACACACACCCGAATACAACCCGAATACACACCCGAACACACGCCCGAATTCACACCCGAACACACACCCGACTACAACCCGAATACACACCCGAACACACACCCGAATACACACCCGAATACAACCCGAATACACACCCGAACACACACCCGAATACAACCCGAATACACACCCGAACACACGCCCGAATACACACCCGAACACACACCCGACTACAACCCGAATACACACCCGAACACACACCCGAATACACACCCGAACACACCCGAATACTCTCCCGAATACACACCCGAACACACACCCGACTACAACCCGAATACACACCCGAACACACCCGAATACTCACCCGAACACACAACCGAACACACACCCGAACACACACCCGAACACACACACGAATACAACCCGAACACACACCCGAACACACAACCGAATACAACCCGACTACACACCCGAACACACACCCGAATACCCACCCGAACACACCCGAACACACACCCGACTACAACCCGAATACACACCCGAACACACACCCGAACACACACCCGAATACAACCCGAATACACACACGAACACACACCCGAATACACATCCGAATACACACCCGAACACACACCCGTACACACACCCGAACACACACCCGAACACACACCCAAACACACACCCGAACACACACCCGAATACAACCCGAATACACACTGGAACACACACCCGAACACACACCCGAATACAACCCGAATACACACCCGAACACACACCCGAATACACACCCGAACACACCCGAACACACACCCGACTACAACCCGAATTTACACCCGAACACACACCCTAATACACACCCGAACACACACCCGAACACACACCCGAATACAACCCGAATACACACCCGAATAGACACCCGAATACAAACCCGAAAACACACCCGAATACACACCCGAACACACACCCCAATGCAACCCGAATACACACCCGAATACACACCCGAACACACCCGAACACACACCCGACTACAACCCGAATACACACCCGAACACACTTCCGAACACACACCCGAACACACCCGAATACTCACCCGAACACACAACCGAACACACACATGAACAAACACCCTAATAAAACCCGAATACACAACCGAATACACACCCGAATACACACCAGAACACACACCCGAATACACACCCGAACACACAGCCGAACACACACCCGAATACAACCCGAATACACACCCGAACACACACCCGAATACAACCCGCATACAACCCGAACACACACCCGAACATACACCCGACTACAACCCGAATACACACCCGAACACACACCCGAATACAACCCGAATACACACCCGAACACACACCCGAACACACACCCGAACACACACCCGAACACACACCCGAATACAACCCGAATACACACCCGGACACACACCCGAATACACACCCGAACACAGACCCGAACACACACCCGAATACAACCCGAATACACACCCGACACACACCCGAATACACACCCGAACACACCCGAACACACACCCGACTACAACCCGAATACAACCCGAATACACACCCGAACACACACCCGAATACAACCCGAATACACACCCGAACACACACCCGAACACACACACGAATACAACCCGAATACACACCCGAACACACACCCGAATACACACCCGAACACACACCCGAATACAACCCGACCACACACCCGAACACACACCCGAATTCAATCCGAATACACACCCGAACACACACCCGAATACACTCCCGAACACACTCGAACACACACCCGAACACACACCCGAATACAACCCGAACACACACCCGAACACACACCCGAATACAACCCGACTACACACCCGAACACACACCCGAATACACACCCGAACACACCCGGACACACACCCGACTACAACCCGAATACACACCCGAACACACACCCGAATACACACCCGAACACACCCGAACACACACCCGACTACAACCCGAATACACACCCGAACACACACCCGAATACAACCCGAATACACACCCGAACACACACCCGAATACACACCCGAACACACACCCGACTACAACCAGAATACACACCCGAACACACACCCGAATACACACCCGAACACACCCGAATACTCACCCGAACACACAACCGAACACACACCCGAACACACACCCGAACACACCCGAACACACACCCGAATACAACCCGAACACACACCCGAACACACACCCGAATACAACCCGACTACACACCCGAACTCACACCCGAATACACACCCGAACACACCCGAACACACACCCGACTACAACCAGAATACACACCCGAACACACACCCGAATACACACCCGAACACACCTGAAAACACACCCGACTACAACCCGAATACACACCCGAACACACACCCCAACACACACCCGAATACAACCCGAATACACACCCGAACACACAACCGAACACACACCCGAACACACACCCGAACGCACACCCGAACACACACCCGAATACAACCCGAATACACACCCGAACACACACCCGAATACACACCCGAACACACAACCGAACACACACCCGAACACACACCCGAACACACACCCGAATACAACCCGAATACACACCCGAAAACACACCCGACTACAACCCGAATACACACTCGAACACACACCCGAATACACACCCGAACACACCCGAATACTCACCCGAACACACAACCGAACACACACCCGAACACACACCCGAACACATACCCGAATACAACCCGAATACACACCCGAACACACACCCGAATACAACCCGAATACACACCCGAACACACACCCGAACACACACCCGAATACAAACCCGAACACACACCCGAATACAACCCGAATACACACCCGAACACTCACCCGAATACACACCCGAATACACACCCGAACACACACCCGAACACACACCCGAACACACACCCGAATACAACACGAACACACACCCTAATACAACCCGAATACACACCCGAACACACACCCGAACACACACCCGAATACAACCCGAATACACACCCGAACACACACCCGAACACACACCCGAATACAACCCGAATACACACCCGAACACACACCCGAACACACATCCGAATACACACCCGAACACACACCCGAACACACACCCGAATACAACCCGAATACACACCCGAACACACACCCGAACACACACCCAAATACAACCCGAATACACACCCGAACACACACCCGAATACACACCCGAACACACCCGAACACACACCCGACAACAACACGAATACACACCCGAACACACACCCGAACACACACCCGAATAAAACCCGAATACACACCCGAACACACACCCGAACACAAACCCGAATACACACCCGAACACACACCCGAATACAACCCGAATACACACCAGAATACACACCCGAACACACACCCGAATACACACCCGAACACACACCCGAATACAACCCGAACACACACCCGAATACAACCCGAATACACAGCCGAACACACACCCGAACACACACCCGAATACAACCCGAATACACACCCGAACACACACCCGAACACACACCCGAATACACACCCGAACACACACCCGAACACACACCCAAACACACACCCGAATACAACCCGAATACACACCCGAACACACACCCGAATACAACCCGAATACACACCCGAACACACACCCGAATACACACCCGAATACAACACGAACACACACCCGCCTACAACCCGAATATACACCCGAACACACACCCGAATACACACCCGAACACACCCGAAGACTCTCCCGAACACACAACCGAACACACACCCGAACACACACCCGAACACACCCGAACACACACCCGAATACAACCCGAACACACACCCGAACACACACCCGAATACAACCCGACTACACACCCGAACTCACACCCGAATACACACCCGAACACACCCGAACACACACCCGACTACAACCAGAATACACACCCGAACACACACCCGAATACACACCCGAACACACCTGAAAACACACCCGACTACAACCCGAATACACACCCGAACACACACCCCAACACACACCCGAATACAACCCGAATACACACCCGAACACACAACCGAACACACACCCGAACACACACCCGAACGCACACCCGAACACACACCCGAATACAACCCGAATACACACCCGAACACACACCCGAATACACACCCGAACACACAACCGAACACACACCCGAACACACACCCGAACACACACCCGAATACAACCCGAATACACACCCGAAAACACACCCGACTACAACCCGAATACACACTCGAACACACACCCGAATACACACCCGAACACACCCGAATACTCACCCGAACACACAACCGAACACACACCCGAACACACACCCGAACACATACCCGAATACAACCCGAATACACACCCGAACACACACCCGAATACAACCCGAATACACACCCGAACACACACCCGAACACACACCCGAATACAAACCCGAACACACACCCGAATACAACCCGAATACACACCCGAACACTCACCCGAATACACACCCGAATACACACCCGAACACACACCCGAACACACACCCGAACACACACCCGAATACAACACGAACACACACCCTAATACAACCCGAATACACACCCGAACACACACCCGAACACACACCCGAATACAACCCGAATACACACCCGAACACACACCCGAACACACACCCGAATACAACCCGAATACACACCCGAACACACACCCGAACACACATCCGAATACACACCCGAACACACACCCGAACACACACCCGAATACAACCCGAATACACACCCGAACACACACCCGAACACACACCCAAATACAACCCGAATACACACCCGAACACACACCCGAATACACACCCGAACACACCCGAACACACACCCGACAACAACCCGAACACACCCGAACACACACCCGACAACAACCCGAATACACACCCGAACACACACCCGAATAAAACCCGAATACACACCCGAACACACACCCGAACACAAACCCGAATACACACCCGAACACACACCCGAATACAACCCGAATACACACCAGAATACACACCCGAACACACACCCGAATACACACCCGAACACACACCCGAATACAACCCGAACACACACCCGAATACAACCCGAATACACAGCCGAACACACACCCGAACACACACCCGAATACAACCCGAATACACACCCGAACACACACCCGAACACACACCCGAATACACACCCGAACACACACCCGAACACACACCCAAACACACACCCGAATACAACCCGAATACACACCCGAACACACACCCGAATACAACCCGAATACACACCCGAACACACACCCGAATACACACCCGAATACAACACGAACACACACCCGCCTACAACCCGAATATACACCCGAACACACACCCGAATACACACCCGAACACACCCGAATACTCTCCCGAACACACAACCGAACACACACCCGAACACACAACCGAACACACACCCGAACACACACCCGAACACACACCCGAACACACACCCGAATACAACCCGAACACACACCCGAACACACAACCGAATACAACCCGACTACACACCCGAACACACACCCGAATACCCACCCGAACACACCCGAACACACACCCGACTACAACCCGAATACACACCCGAACACACACCCGAACACACACCCGAATACAACCCGAATACACACACGAACACACACCCGAATACACATCCGAATACACACCCGAACACACACCCGAATACAACCCGAATACACACCCGAATAGACACCCGAATACAAACCCGAAAACACACCCGAATACACACCCGAACACACACCCGAATGCAACCCGAATACACACCCGAACACACACCCGAACACACACCCGAATACAACCCGAATACACACCCGAACACACACCCGAATACACACCCGAACACACCCGAACACACACCCGACTACAACCCGAATATACACCCGAACACACACCCTAATACACACCCGAACACACACCCGAACACACACCCGAATACAACCCGAATACACACCCGAATAGACACCCGAATACAAACCCGAAAACACACCCGAATACACACCCGAACACACACCCCAATGCAACCCGAATACACACCCGAATACACACCCGAACACACACCCGACTACAACCCGAATACACACCCGAACACACTCCCGAACACACACCCGAACACACCCGAATACTCACCCGAACACACAACCGAACACACACATGAACAAACACCCGAATAAAACCCGAATACACACCCGAATACACACCCGAATACACACCAGAACACACACCCGAATACACACCCGAACACACACCCGAACACACACCCGAATACAACCCGAATACACACCCGAACACACACCCGAATACAACCCGCATACAACCCGAACACACACCCGAACATACACCCGACTACAACCCGAATACACACCCGAACACACACCCGAATACAACCCGAATACACACCCGAACACACACCCGAACACACACCCGAATACAACCCGAATACACACCCGAACACACACCCGAATTCTCACCCGAACACACACCCGACTACAACCCGAATACACACCCGAACACACACCCGAATACACACCCGAATACTCACCCGAACACACACCCGAACACACACCCGAACACAAACCCGAATACACACCCGAACACACACCCGAATACAACCCGAATACACACCCGAACACTCACCCGAATACACACCAGAATACACACCCGAACACACACCCGAATACACACCCGAACACACACCCGAATACAACCCGAACACACACCCGAATACAACCCGAATACACAGCCGAACACACACCCGAACACACACCCGAATACAACCCGAATATACACCCGAACACACACCCGAACACACACCCGAATACACACCCGAACACACACCCGAACACACACCCAAACACACACCCGAATACAACCCGAATACACACCCGAACACACACCCGAATACAACCCGAATACACACCCGAACACACGCCCGAATACACACCCGAACACACACCCGACTACAACCCGAATACACACCCGAACACACACCCGAATACACACCCGAATACAACCCGAATACACACCCGAACACACACCCGAATACAACCCGAATACACACCCGAACACACGCCCGAATACACACCCGAACACACACCCGACTACAACCCGAATACACACCCGAACACACACCCGAATACACACCCGAACACACCCGAATACTCTCCCGAATACACACCCGAACACACACCCGACTACAACCCGAATACACACCCGAACACACCCGAATACTCACCCGAACACACAACCGAACACACACCCGAACACACACCCGAACACACACCCGAATACAACCCGAACACACACCCGAACACACAACCGAATACAACCCGACTACACACCCGAACACACACCCGAATACCCACCCGAACACACCCGAACACACACCCGACTACAACCCGAATACACACCCGAACACACACCCGAACACACACCCGAATACAACCCGAATACACACACGAACACACACCCGAATACACATCCGAATACACACCCGAACACACACCCGTACACACACCCGAACACACACCCGAACACACACCCAAACACACACCCGAACACACACCCGAATACAACCCGAATACACACCCGAACACACACCCGAACACACACCCGAATACAACCCGAATACACACCCGAACACACACCCGAATACACACCCGAACACACCCGAACACACACCCGACTACAACCCGAATTTACACCCGAACACACACCCTAATACACACCCGAACACACACCCGAACACACACCCGAATACAACCCGAATACACACCCGAATAGACACCCGAATACAAACCCGAAAACACACCCGAATACACACCCGAACACACACCCCAATGCAACCCGAATACACACCCGAATACACACCCGAACACACCCGAACACACACCCGACTACAACCCGAATACACACCCGAACACACTTCCGAACACACACCCGAACACACCCGAATACTCACCCGAACACACAACCGAACACACACATGAACAAACACCCGAATAAAACCCGAATACACAACCGAATACACACCCGAATACACACCAGAACACACACCCGAATACACACCCGAACACACAGCCGAACACACACCCGAATACAACCCGAATACACACCCGAACACACACCCGAATACAACCCGCATACAACCCGAACACACACCCGAACATACACCCGACTACAACCCGAATACACACCCGAACACACACCCGAATACAACCCGAATACACACCCGAACACACACCCGAACACACACCCGAACACACACCCGAACACACACCCGAATACAACCCGAATACACACCCGGACACACACCCGAATACACACCCGAACACAGACCCGAACACACACCCGAATACAACCCGAATACACACCCGACACACACCCGAATACACACCCGAACACACCCGAACACACACCCGACTACAACCCGAATACAACCCGAATACACACCCGAACACACACCCGAATACAACCCGAATACACACCCGAACACACACCCGAACACACACACGAATACAACCCGAATACACACCCGAACACACACCCGAATACACACCCGAACACACACCCGAATACAACCCGACCACACACCCGAACACACACCCGAATTCAATCCGAATACACACCCGAACACACACCCGAATACACTCCCGAACACACTCGAACACACACCCGAACACACACCCGAATACAACCCGAACACACACCCGAACACACACCCGAATACAACCCGACTACACACCCGAACACACACCCGAATACACACCCGAACACACCCGGACACACACCCGACTACAACCCGAATACACACCCGAACACACCCGAATACACACCCGAACACACCCGAACACACACCCGACTACAACCCGAATACACACCCGAACACACACCCGAATACAACCCGAATACACACCCGAACACACACCCGAATACACACCCGAACACACACCCGACTACAACCAGAATACACACCCGAACACACACCCGAATACACACCCGAACACACCCGAATACTCACCCGAACACACAACCGAACACACACCCGAACACACACCCGAACACACCCGAACACACACCCGAATACAACCCGAACACACACCCGAACACACACCCGAATACAACCCGACTACAAACCCGAACTCACACCCGAATACACACCCGAACACACCCGAACACACACCCGACTACAACCAGAATACACACCCGAACACACACCCGAATACACACCCGAACACACCTGAAAACACACCCGACTACAACCCGAATACACACCCGAACACACACCCCAACACACACCCGAATACAACCCGAATACACACCCGAACACACAACCGAACACACACCCGAACACACACCCGAACGCACACCCGAACACACACCCGAATACAACCCGAATACACACCCGAACACACACCCGAATACACACCCGAACACACAACCGAACACACACCCGAACACACACCCGAACACACACCCGAACACACACCCGAATACAACCCGAACACACACCCGAACACACACCCGAATACAACCCGACTACACACCCGAACACACACCCGAATACACACCCGAACACACCCGGACACACACCCGACTACAACCCGAATACACACCCGAACACACACCCGAATACACACCCGAACACACCCGAACACACACCCGACTACAACCCGAATACACACCCGAACACACACCCGAATACAACCCGAATACACACCCGAACACACACCCGAATACACACCCGAACACACACCCGACTACAACCAGAATACACACCCGAACACACACCCGAATACACACCCGAACACACCCGAATACTCACCCGAACACACAACCGAACACACACCCGAACACACACCCGAACACACCCGAACACACACCCGAATACAACCCGAACACACACCCGAACACACACCCGAATACAACCCGACTACACACCCGAACTCACACCCGAATACACACCCGAACACACCCGAACACACACCCGACTACAACCAGAATACACACCCGAACACACACCCGAATACACACCCGAACACACCTGAAAACACACCCGACTACAACCCGAATACACACCCGAACACACACCCCAACACACACCCGAATACAACCCGAATACACACCCGAACACACAACCGAACACACACCCGAACACACACCCGAACGCACACCCGAACACACACCCGAATACAACCCGAATACACACCCGAACACACACCCGAATACACACCCGAACACACAACCGAACACACACCCGAACACACACCCGAACACACACCCGAATACAACCCGAATACACACCCGAAAACACACCCGACTACAACCCGAATACACACTCGAACACACACCCGAATACACACCCGAACACACCCGAATACTCACCCGAACACACAACCGAACACACACCCGAACACACACCCGAACACATACCCGAATACAACCCGAATACACACCCGAACACACACCCGAATACAACCCGAATACACACCCGAACACACACCCGAACACACACCCGAATACAAACCCGAACACACACCCGAATACAACCCGAATACACACCCGAACACTCACCCGAATACACACCCGAATACACACCCGAACACACACCCGAACACACACCCGAACACACACCCGAATACAACACGAACACACACCCTAATACAACCCGAATACACACCCGAACACACACCCGAACACACACCCGAATACAACCCGAATACACACCCGAACACACACCCGAACACACACCCGAATACAACCCGAATACACACCCGAACACACACCCGAACACACATCCGAATACACACCCGAACACACACCCGAACACACACCCGAATACAACCCGAATACACACCCGAACACACACCCGAACACACACCCAAATACAACCCGAATACACACCCGAACACACACCCGAATACACACCCGAACACACCCGAACACACACCCGACAACAACCCGAATACACACCCGAACACACACCCGAACACACACCCGAATAAAACCCGAATACACACCCGAACACACACCCGAACACAAACCCGAATACACACCCGAACACACACCCGAATACAACCCGAATACACACCAGAATACACACCCGAACACACACCCGAATACACACCCGAACACACACCCGAATACAACCCGAACACACACCCGAATACAACCCGAATACACAGCCGAACACACACCCGAACACACACCCGAATACAACCCGAATACACACCCGAACACACACCCGAACACACACCCGAATACACACCCGAACACACACCCGAACACACACCCAAACACACACCCGAATACAACCCGAATACACACCCGAACACACACCCGAATACAACCCGAATACACACCCGAACACACACCCGAATACACACCCGAATACAACACGAACACACACCCGCCTACAACCCGAATATACACCCGAACACACACCCGAATACACCCCCGAACACACCCGAATACTCTCCCGAACACACAACCGAACACACACCCGAACACACACCCGAACACACCCGAACACACACCCGAATACAACCCGAACACACACCCGAACACACACCCGAATACAACCCGACTACACACCCGAACTCACACCCGAATACACACCCGAACACACCCGAACACACACCCGACTACAACCAGAATACACACCCGAACACACACCCGAATACACACCCGAACACACCTGAAAACACACCCGACTACAACCCGAATACACACCCGAACACACACCCCAACACACACCCGAATACAACCCGAATACACACCCGAACACACAACCGAACACACACCCGAACACACACCCGAACGCACACCCGAACACACACCCGAATACAACCCGAATACACACCCGAACACACACCCGAATACACACCCGAACACACAACCGAACACACACCCGAACACACACCCGAACACACACCCGAATACAACCCGAATACACACCCGAAAACACACCCGACTACAACCCGAATACACACTCGAACACACACCCGAATACACACCCGAACACACCCGAATACTCACCCGAACACACAACCGAACACACACCCGAACACACACCCGAATACAACACGAACACACACCCTAATACAACCCGAATACACACCCGAACACACACCCGAACACACACCCGAATACAACCCGAATACACACCCGAACACACACCCGAATACAACCCGAATACACACCCGAACACACACCCGAACACACATCCGAATACACACCCGAACACACACCCGAACACACACCCGAATACAACCCGAATACACACCCGAACACACACCCGAACACACACCCAAATACAACCCGAATACACACCCGAACACACACCCGAATACACACCCGAACACACCCGAACACACACCCGACAACAACCCGAATACACACCCGAACACACACCCGAACACACACCCGAATAAAACCCGAATACACACCCGAACACACACCCGAACACAAACCCGAATACACACCCGAACACACACCCGAATACAACCCGAATACACACCAGAATACACACCCGAACACACACCCGAATACACACCCGAACACACACCCGAATACAACCCGAACACACACCCGAATACAACCCGAATACACAGCCGAACACACACCCGAACACACACCCGAATACAACCCGAATACACACCCGAACACACACCCGAACACACACCCGAATACACACCCGAACACACACCCGAACACACACCCAAACACACACCCGAATACAACCCGAATACACACCCGAACACACACCCGAATACAACCCGAATACACACCCGAACACACACCCGAATACACACCCGAATACAACACGAACACACACCCGCCTACAACCCGAATATACACCCGAACACACACCCGAATACACACCCGAACACACCCGAATACTCTCCCGAACACACAACCGAACACACACCCGAACACACAACCGAACACACACCCGAACACACACCCGAACACACACCCGAACACACACCCGAATACAACCCGAACACACACCCGAACACACAACCGAATACAACCCGACTACACACCCGAACACACACCCGAATACCCACCCGAACACACCCGAACACACACCCGACTACAACCCGAATACACACCCGAACACACACCCGAACACACACCCGAATACAACCCGAATACACACACGAACACACACCCGAATACACATCCGAATACACACCCGAACACACACCCGAATACAACCCGAATACACACCCGAATAGACACCCTAATACAAACCCGAAAACACACCCGAATACACACCCGAACACACACCCGAATGCAACCCGAATACACACCCGAACACACACCCGAACACACACCCGAATACAACCCGAATACACACCCGAACACACACCCGAATACACACCCGAACACACCCGAACACACACCCGACTACAACCCGAATATACACCCGAACACACACCCTAATACACACCCGAACACACACCCGAACACACACCCGAATACAACCCGAATACACACCCGAATAGACACCCGAATACAAACCCGAAAACACACCCGAATACACACCCGAACACACACCCCAATGCAACCCGAATACACACCCGAATACACACCCGAACACACACCCGACTACAACCCGAATACACACCCGAACACACTCCCGAACACACACCCGAACACACCCGAATACTCACCCGAACACACAACCGAACACACACATGAACAAACACCCGAATAAAACCCGAATACACACCCGAATACACACCCGAATACACACCAGAACACACACCCGAATACACACCCGAACACACACCCGAACACACACCCGAATACAACCCGAATACACACCCGAACACACACCCGAATACAACCCGCATACAACCCGAACACACACCCGAACATACACCCGACTACAACCCGAATACACACCCGAACACACACCCGAATACACACCCGAACACACACCCGAATGCACACCCGAACACACACCCGAATACAACCCGAATACACACCCGAACACACACCCGAACACACATCCGTATACACACCCGAACACACACCCGAACACACACCCGAATACAACCCGAATACACACCCGAACACACACCTGAACACACACCCGAATACAACCCGAACACACACCCAAACACACACCCGAATACAACCCGAATACACACCCGAACACACACCCGAACACACACCCGAATACAACCCGAATACACACCCGAACACACACCCGAATTCTCACCCGAACACACACCCGACTACAACCCGAATACACACCCGAACACACACCCGAATACACACCCGAATACTCACCCGAACACACACCCGAACACACACCCGAATACTCAACCGAACACACAACCGAACACACACCCGAACACACACCCGAACACACCCGAACTCACACCCGAACACACACCCGAATACAACCCGAACACACACCCGAACACACACCCGAATACAACCCGACTACACACCCGAACACACACCCGAATACACACCCGAACACACCCGGACACACACCCGACTACAACCCGAATACACACCCGAACACACACCCGAATACACACCCGAACACACCCGAACACACACCCGACTACAACCCGAATACACACCCGAACACACACCCGAATACAACCCGAATACACACCCGAACACACACCCGAATACACACCCGAACACACACCCGACTACAACCAGAATACACACCCGAACACACACCCGAATACACACCCGAACACACCCGAATACTCACCCGAACACACAACCGAACACACACCCGAACACACACCCGAACACACCCGAACACACACCCGAACACACACCCGAATACAACCCGAACACACACCCGAACACACACCCGAATACAACCCGACTACACACCCGAACTCACACCCGAATACACACCCGAACACACCCGAACACACACCCGACTACAACCAGAATACACACCCGAACACACACCCGAATACACACCCGAACACACCTGAAAACACACCCGACTACAACCCGAATACACACCCGAACACACACCCCAACACACACCCGAATACAACCCGAATACACACCCGAACACACAACCGAACACACACCCGAACACACACCCGAACGCACACCCGAACACACACCCGAATACAACCCGAATACACACCCGAACACACACCCGAATACACACCCGAACACACAACCGAACACACATCCGAACACACACCCGAACACACACCCGAATACAACCCGAATACACACCCGAAAACACACCCGACTACAACCCGAATACACACTCGAACACACACCCGAATACACACCCGAACACACCCGAATACTCACCCGAACACACAACCGAACACACACCCGAACACACACCCGAACACATACCCGAATACAACCCGAATACACACCCGAACACACACCCGAATACAACCCGAATACACACCCGAACACACACCCGAACACACACCCGAATACAAACCCGAACACACACCCGAATACAACCCGAATACACACCCGAACACTCACCCGAATACACACCCGAATACACACCCGAACACACACCCGAACACACACCCGAACACACACCCGAATACAACACGAACACACACCCTAATACAACCCGAATACACACCCGAACACACACCCGAACACACACCCGAATACAACCCGAATACACACCCGAACACACACCCGAACACACACCCGAATACAACCCGAATACACACCCGAACACACACCCGAACACACATCCGAATACACACCCGAACACACACCCGAACACACACCCGAACACACACCCGAATACAACCCGAATACACACCCGAACACACACCCGAACACACACCCAAATACAACCCGAATACACACCCGAACACACACCCGAATACACACCCGAACACACCCGAACACACACCCGACAACAACCCGAATACACACCCGAACACACACCCGAACACACACCCGAATAAAACCCGAATACACACCCGAACACACACCCGAACACAAACCCGAATACACACCCGAACACACACCCGAATACAACCCGAATACACACCCGAACACTCACCCGAATACACACCAGAATACACACCCGAACACACACCCGAATACACACCCGAACACACACCCGAATACAACCCGAACACACACCCGAATACAACCCGAATACACAGCCGAACACACACCCGAACACACACCCGAATACAACCCGAATACACACCCGAACACACACCCGAACACACACCCGAATACACACCCGAACACACACCCGAACACACACCCAAACACACACCCGAATACAACCCGAATACACACCCGAACACACACCCGAATACAACCCGAATACACACCCGAACACACACCCGAATACACACCCGAATACAACACGAACACACACCCGCCTACAACCCGAATATACACCCGAACACACACCCGAATACACACCAGAACACACCCGAATACTCTCCCGAACACACAACCGAACACACACCCGAACACACAACCGAACACACACCCGAACACACACCCGAACACACACCCGAACACACACCCGAATACAACCCGAACACACACCCGAACACACAACCGAATACAACCCGACTACACACCCGAACACACACCCGAATACCCACCCGAACACACCCGAACACACACCCGACTACAACCCGAATACACACCCGAACACACACCCGAACACACACCCGAATACAACCCGAATACACACACGAACACACACCCGAATACACATCCGAATACACACCCGAACACACACCCGTACACACACCCAAACACACACCCGAACACACACCCGAATACAACCCGAATACACACCCGAACACACACCCGAACACACACCCGAATACAACCCGAATACACACCCGAACACACACCCGAATACACACCCGAACACACCCGAACACACACCCGACTACAACCCGAATATACACCCGAACACACACCCTAATACACACCCGAACACACACCCGAACACACACCCGAATACAACCCGAATACACACCCGAATAGACACCCGAATACAAACCCGAAAACACACCCGAATACACACCCGAACACACACCCCAATGCAACCCGAATACACACCCGAATACACACCCGAACACACCCGAACACACACCCGATTACAACCCGAATACACACCCGAACACACTCCCGAACACACACCCGAACACACCCGAATACTCACCCGAACACACAACCGAACACACACATGAACAAACACCCGAATAAAACCCGAATACACACCCGAATACACACCCGAATACACACCAGAACACACACCCGAATACACACTCGAACACACACCCGAACACACACCCGAATACAACCCGAATACACACCCGAACACACACCCGAATACAACCCGCATACAACCCGAACACACACCCGAACATACACCCGACTACAACCCGAATACACACCCGAACACACACCCGACTACAACCCGAATACACACCCGAACACACTCCCGAACACACACCCGAATACAACCCGAATACAAACCCGAACACACACCCGAATACAACCCGAATACACACCCGAACACACACCCGAACACACACCCGAACACACACCCGAACACACACCCGAACACACACCCGAATACAACCCGAACACACCCGAACACACACCCGAATACAACCCGAACACACACCCGAATACAACCCGAATACTCACCCGAACACACACCCGAACACACACCCGAACACACACCCGAACACACACCCGAATACAACCCGAATACACACCCGAATACACACCCGAATACACACCGGATCACACACCCGAATACACACCCGAACACACACCCGAACACACACCCGAATACAACCCGAATACACACCCGAACACACACCCGAATACAACCCGAATACAACCCGAACACACACCCGAACATACACCCGACTACAACCCGAATACACACCCGAACACACACCCGACTACAACCCGAATACACACCCGAACACACTCCCGAACACACACCCGAATACAACCCGAATACACACCCAAACACACACCCGAATACAACCCGAATACACACCCGAACACACACCCGAACACACACCCGAACACACACCCGAATACAACCCGAATACACACCCGGACACACACCCGAATACACACCCG
Organism: Cryptocephalus primarius; assembly: GCA_963576515.1. Lineage (NCBI taxonomy): Eukaryota > Metazoa > Arthropoda > Insecta > Coleoptera > Chrysomelidae > Cryptocephalus > Cryptocephalus primarius. The sequence goes on along the minus strand of OY754951.1, from coordinate 8,691,723 downwards.
AACACAGACCCGAACACACACCCGAATACAACCCGAATACACACCCGACACACACCCGAATACACACCCGAACACACCCGAACACACACCCGACTACAACCCGAATACACACCCGAACACACACCCGAACACACACCCGAACACACACCCGAACACACACCCGAACACACACCCGAATACAACCCGAACACACCCGAACACACACCCGAATACAACCCGAACACACACCCGAATACAACCCGAATACTCACCCGAACACACACCCGAACACACACCCGAACACACACCCGAACACACACCCGAATACAACCCGAATACACACCCGAATACACACCCGAATACACACCCGATCACACACCCGAATACACACCCGAACACACACCCGAACACACACCCGAATACAACCCGAATACACACCCGAACACACACACGAATACAACCCGAATACACACCAGAACACACACCCGAATACACACCCGAACACACACCCGAATACAACCCGAACACCCACCCGAACACACACCCGAATACAACCCGACCACACACCCGAACACACACCCGAATTCAACCCGAATACACACCCGAACACACACCCGAATACACTCCCGAACACACTCGAACACACACCCGACTACAACCCGAATACACACCCGAACACACACCCGAACACACACCCGAATACAACCCGAATACACACCCGAACACACACCCGAATACACACCCGAACACACAACCGAACACACACCCGAACACACACCCGAATACACACCCGTACACACAACCGAACACACACCCGAACACACACCCGAACACACACACGAATACAACCCGAATACACACCCGAACACACACCCGAACACACACCGGACTACAACCCGAATACACACCCGAATACAACCCGAATACACACCCGAACACACACCCGAATACACACCCGAACACACCCGAACACACACCCGAATACAACCCGAATACACACCCGAACACACACCCGAATAAAACCCGAATACACACCCGAACACACACCCGAACACAAACCCGAATACACACCCGAACACACACCCGAATACAACCCGAATACACACCCGAACACTCACCCGAATACACACCAGAATACACACCCGAACACACACCCGAATACACACCCGAACACACACCCGAATACAACCCGAACACACACCCGAATACAACCCGAATACACAGCCGAACACACACCCGAACACACACCCGAATACAACCCGAATATACACCCGAACACACACCCGAACACACACCCGAATACACACCCGAACACACACCCGAACACACACCCAAACACACACCCGAATACAACCCGAATACACACCCGAACACACACCCGAATACAACCCGAATACACACCCGAACACACGCCCGAATACACACCCGAACACACACCCGACTACAACCCGAATACACACCCGAACACACACCCGAATACACACCCGAATACAACCCGAATACACACCCGAACACACACCCGAATACAACCCGAATACACACCCGAACACACGCCCGAATACACACCCGAACACACACCCGACTACAACCCGAATACACACCCGAACACACACCCGAATACACACCCGAACACACCCGAATACTCTCCCGAATACACACCCGAACACACACCCGACTACAACCCGAATACACACCCGAACACACCCGAATACTCACCCGAACACACAACCGAACACACACCCGAACACACACCCGAACACACACCCGAATACAACCCGAACACACACCCGAACACACAACCGAATACAACCCGACTACACACCCGAACACACACCCGAATACCCACCCGAACACACCCGAACACACACCCGACTACAACCCGAATACACACCCGAACACACACCCGAACACACACCCGAATACAACCCGAATACACACACGAACACACACCCGAATACACATCCGAATACACACCCGAACACACACCCGTACACACACCCGAACACACACCCGAACACACACCCAAACACACACCCGAACACACACCCGAATACAACCCGAATACACACCCGAACACACACCCGAACACACACCCGAATACAACCCGAATACACACCCGAACACACACCCGAATACACACCCGAACACACCCGAACACACACCCGACTACAACCCGAATTTACACCCGAACACACACCCTAATACACACCCGAACACACACCCGAACACACACCCGAATACAACCCGAATACACACCCGAATAGACACCCGAATACAAACCCGAAAACACACCCGAATACACACCCGAACACACACCCCAATGCAACCCGAATACACACCCGAATACACACCCGAACACACCCGAACACACACCCGACTACAACCCGAATACACACCCGAACACACTCCCGAACACACACCCGAACACACCCGAATACTCACCCGAACACACAACCGAACACACACATGAACAAACACCCGAATAAAACCCGAATACACAACCGAATACACACCCGAATACACACCAGAACACACACCCGAATACACACCCGAACACACACCCGAACACACACCCGAATACAACCCGAATACACACCCGAACACACACCCGAATACAACCCGCATACAACCCGAACACACACCCGAACATACACCCGACTACAACCCGAATACACACCCGAACACACACCCGAATACAACCCGAATACACACCCGAACACACACCCGAACACACACCCGAACACACACCCGAACACACACCCGAATACAACCCGAATACACACCCGGACACACACCCGAATACACACCCGAACACAGACCCGAACACACACCCGAATACAACCCGAATACACACCCGACACACACCCGAATACACACCCGAACACACCCGAACACACACCCGACTACAACCCGAATACAACCCGAATACACACCCGAACACACACCCGAATACAACCCGAATACACACCCGAACACACACCCGAACACACACACGAATACAACCCGAATACACACCCGAACACACACCCGAATACACACCCGAACACACACCCGAATACAACCCGACCACACACCCGAACACACACCCGAATTCAATCCGAATACACACCCGAACACACACCCGAATACACTCCCGAACACACTCGAACACACACCCGACTACAACCCGAATACACACCGGAACACACACCCGAACACACACCCGAATACAACCCGAATACACACCCGAACACACACCCGAATACACACCCGAACACACAACCGAACACACACCCGAACACACACCCGAATGCACACCCGTACACACAACCGAACACACACCCGAACACACACCCGAACACACACGCGAATACAACCCGAATACACACCCGAACACACACCCGAACACACACCCGACTACAACCCGAATACACGCCCGAATACAACCCGAATACTCACCCGAACACACACCCGAATACACACCCGAACACACACCCGAACACACACCCGAATACAACCCGAATACACAACCGAACACACACCCGAATACAACCCGAATACACACCCGAACACTCACCCGAATACACACCCGAACACACACCCGAATACACACCCGAACACACACCCGAATACAACCCGAACACACACCCGAATACAACCCGAATACACACCCGAACACACACCCGAACACACACCCGAATACAACCCGAATACACACCCGAACACACACCCGAACACACACCCGAATACACACCCGAACACACACCCGAACACACACCCAAACACACACCCGAATACAACCCGAATACACACCCGAACACACACCCGAATACAACCCGAATACACACCCGAACACACGCCCGAATACACACCCGAACACACACCCGACTACAACCCGAATACACACCCGAACACACACCCGAACATACACCCGACTACAACCCGAATACACACCCGAACACACAACCGAACACACACCCGAACACACACCCGAACACACCCGAATACTCACCCGAACACACAACCGAACACACACCCGAACACACACCCGAACACACACCCGAATACAACCCGAACACACACCCGAACACACAACCGAATACAACCCGACTACACACCCGAACACACACCCGAATACACACCCGAACACACCCGAACACACACCCGACTACAACCCGAATACACACCCGAACACACACCCGAACACACACCCGAATACAACCCGAATACATACACGAACACACACACCCGAATACACACCCGAACACACACCCGAATACAACCCGAATACACACCCGAACACACACCCGAACACACATCCGAATACACACCCGAACACACACCCGTACACACACCCGAACAAACACCCGAACACACACCCGAATACAACCCGAATACACAACCGAACACACACCCGAACACACACCCGAATACAACCCGAATACACACCCGAACACACACCCGAATACATACCCGAACACACCCGAACACACACCCGACTACAACCCGAATATACACCCGAACACACACCCTAATACTCACCCGAACACACACCCGAACACACACCCGAATACAACCCGAATACACACCCGAATACACACCCGAACACACACCCGAATACAACCCGAATACACACCCGAACACACACCCGAACACACATCCGAATACACACCCGAACACACACCCGTAAACACACCCGAACAAACACCCGAACACACACCCGAACACACACCCGAATACACACCCGAACACACTCCCGAACACACACCCGAACACACCCGAATACTCACCCGAACACACAACCGAACACACACATGAACACACACCCGAATAAAACCCGAATACAACCCGAATACACAACCGAACACACACCCGAATACAACCCGAATACACACCCGAACACTCACCCGAATACACACCCGAATACACACCCGAACACACACCCGAATACACACCCGAACACACACCCGAATACAACCCGAACACACACCCGAATACAACCCGAATACACACCCGAACACACACCCGAACACACACCCGAATACACACCCGAACACACACCCGAACACACACCCAAACACACACCCGAATACAACCCGAATACACACCCGAACACACACCCGAATACAACCCGAATACACACCCGAACACACGCCCGAATACACACCCGAACACACACCCGACTACAACCCGAATACACACCCGAACACACACCCGAATACACACCCGAACACACCCGAATACTCTCCCGAACACACAACCGAACACACACCCGAACACACCCGAATACTCACACGAACACACAACCGAACACACACCCGAACACACACCCGAACACACACCCGAACACACACCCGAATACAACCCGAACACACACCCGAACACACAACCGAATACAACCCGATTACACACCCGACCACACACCCGAATACACACCCGAACACACCCGAACACACACCCGACTACAACCCGAATACACACCCGAACACACACCCGAACACACACCCGAATACAACCCGAATACACACACGTACACACACCCGAATACACACCCGAACACACACCCGAATACAACCCGAATACACACCCGAACACACACCCGAACACACATCCGAATACACACCCGAACACACACCCGTACACACACCCGAACACACACCCGAACACACACCCGAACACACACCCGAATACAACCCGAATACACACCCGAACACACACCCGAACACACACCCGAATACAACCCGAATACACACCCGAACACACACCCGAATACACACCCGAACACACCCGAACACTCACCCGACTACAACCCGAATATACACCCGAACACACACCCGAACACACACCCGAATACAACCCGAATACACACCCGAATACACACCCGAATACAAACCCGAAAGCACACCCGAATACACACCCGAACACACACCCGAATGCAACCCGAATACACACCCGAATACACACCCGAACACACACCCGACTACAACCCGAATACACACCCGAACACACACCCGAACACACACCCGAATACACACCCGAACACACACCCGAACACACACCCAAACACACACCCGAATACAACCCGAACACACACCCGAACACACACCCGAATACAACCCGAATACACACCCGAACACACACCCGAACACACACCCGAATACAACCCGAATACACACCCTAACACACACCCGAACACACACCCGAATACACACCCGAACACACACCCGAACACACACCCAAACACACACCCGAATACAACCCGAACACACACCCGAACACACACCCGAATACAACCCGAATACACACCCGAACACACGCCCGAATACACACCCGAACACACACCCGACTACAACCCGAATACACACCCGAACACACACCCGAATACACACCCGAACACACCCGAATACTCTCCCGAACACACAACCGAACACACACCCGAACACACCCGAATACTCACCCGAACACACAACCGAACACACACCCGAACACACACCCGAACACACACCCGAACACACAACCGAACACACACCCGAACACACACCCGAACACACACCCGAACACACACCCGAATACAACCCGAACACACACCCGAATACACACCCGAACACACACCCGACTACAACCCGAATACACACCCGAACACACACCCGAACACACAACCGAATACAACCCGATTACACACCCGACCACACACCCGAATACACACCCGAACACACCCGAACACACCCGAACACACACCCGACTACAACCCGAATACACACCCGAACACACACCCGAACACACACCCGAATACAACCCGAATACACACACGTACACACACCCGAATACACACCCGAACACACACCCGAATACAACCCGAATACACACCCGAACACACACCCGAACACACATCCGAATACACACCCGAACACACACCCGTACACACACCCGAACACACACCCGAACACACACCCGAACACACACCCGAATACAACCCGAATACACACCCGAACACACACCCGAACACACACCCGAATACAACCCGAATACACACCCGAACACACACCCGAATACACACCCGAACACACCCGAACACTCACCCGACTACAACCCGAATATACACCCGAACACACACCCGAATACAACCCGAATACACACCCGAATACACACCCGAATACAAACCCGAAAGCACACCCGAATACACACCCGAACACACACCCGAATGCAACCCGAATACACACCCGAATACACACCCGAACACACACCCGACTACAACCCGAATACACACCCGAACACACACCCGAACACACACCCGAATACACACCCGAACACACACCCGAACACACACCCAAACACACACCCGAATACAACCCGAACACACACCCGAACACACACCCGAATACAACCCGAATACACACCCGAACACACACCCGAACACACACCCGAATACAACCCGAATACACACCCTAACACACACCCGAACACACACCCGAATACACACCCGAACACACACCCGAACACACACCCAAACACACACCCGAATACAACCCGAACACACACCCGAACACACACCCGAATACAACCCGAATACACACCCGAACACACGCCCGAATACACACCCGAACACACACCCGACTACAACCCGAATACACACCCGAACACACACCCGAATACACACCCGAACACACCCGAATACTCTCCCGAACACACAACCGAACACACACCCGAACACACCCGAATACTCACCCGAACACACAACCGAACACACACCCGAACACACACCCGAACACACACCCGAACACACAACCGAACACACACCCGAACACACACCCGAACACACACCCGAACACACACCCGAATACAACCCGAACACACACGCGAATACACACCCGAACACACACCCGACTACAACCCGAATACACACCCGAACACACACCCGAACACACTCCCGAACACACACCCGAATACAACCCGAATACACACACGAACATACACCCGAATACACACCCGAACACACACCCGAACACACACCCGAATACAACCCGAATACACACCCGAACACACACCCGAATACACACCCGAACACACCCGAACACACACCCGACTACAACCCGAATATACACCCGAACACACACCCTAATACACACCCGAACACACACCCGAATACAACCCGAATACACACCCGAATACACACCCGAATACAAACCCGAAAACACACCCGAATACACACCCGAACACACACCCGAATGCAACCCGAATACACACGCGAATACACACCCGAACACACCCGAACACACACCCGACTACAACCCGAATACACACCCGAACACTCACCCGAACACACACCCGAATACACACCCGAACACACAACCGAACACACACCCGAACACACACCCGAACACACACCCGAATACAACCCGAATACACACCCGAACACACACCCGAACACACACCCGACTACAACCCGAATACACACCCGAATACAACCCGAATACACACCCGAACACACACCCGAATACACACCCGAACACACACCCGAACACACACCCGAATACAACCCGAATACACACCCGAACACTCACCCGAATACACACCCGAATACACACCCGAACACACACCCGAATACACACCCGAACACACACCCGAATACAACCCGAACACACACCCGAATACAACCCGAATACACACCCGAACACACACCCGAACACACACCCGAATACAACCCGAATACACACCCGAACACACACCCGAACACACCCGAATACACACCCGAACACACACCCGAACACACACCCGAATACAACCCGAATACACACCCGAAAACACACCCGAATACAACCCGAATACACACCCGAACACACGCCCGAATACACACCCGAACACACACCCGACTACAACCCGAATACACACCCGAACACACACCCGAATACACACCCGAACACACCCGAATACTCTCCCGAACACACAACCGAACACACACCCGAACACACACCCGAACACACACCCGAATACAACCCGAACACACACCCGAACACACAACCGAATACAACCCGACTACACACCCGAACACACACCCGAATACACACCCGAACACACCCGAACACACACCCGACTACAACCCGAATACACACCCGAACACACACCCGAACACACAACCGAATACAACCCGAATACACACACGAACACACACCCGAATACACACCCGAACACACACCCGAATACAACCCGAATACACACCCGAACACACACCCGAACACACATCCGAATACACACCCGAACACACACCCGTACACACACCCGAACACACACCCGAACACACACCCGAATACAACCCGAATACACACCCGAACACACACCCGAACACACACCCGAATACAACCCGAATACACACCCGAACACACACCCGAATACACACCCGACTACAACCCGAATATACACCCGAACACACACCCTAATACACACCCGAACACACACCCGAACACACACCCGAATACAACCCGAATACACACCCGAATACACACCCGAATACAAACCCGAATACACACCCGAATGCAACCCGAATACACACGCGAATACACACCCGAACACACCCGAACACACACCCGACTACAACCCGAATACACACCCGAACACACTCCCGAACACACACCCGAACACACCCGAATACTCACCCGAATACACACCCGAATACACACCCGAATACAAACCCGAAAACACACCCGAACACACACCCGAATACACACCCGAACACACCTGAACACTCACCCGACTACAACCCGAATATACACCCGAACACACACCCTAATACACACCCGAACACACACCCGAACACACACCCGAATACAACCCGAATACACACCCGAATACACACCCGAATACAAACCCGAAAACACACCCGAATACACACCCGAACACACACCCGAATGCAACCCGAATACACACCCGAATACACACCCGAACACACCCGAACACACACCCGACTACAACCCGAATTCACACCCGAACACACTCCCGAACACACACCCGAACACACCCGAATACTCTCCCGAACACACAACCGAACACACACATGAACACACACCCGAATGAAACCCGAATACACACCCGAATACACACCCGAATACACACCCGAACATACACCCGAATACACACCCGAACACACACCCGAACACACACCCGAATACAACCCGAATACACACCCGAATACACACCCGAATACAAACCCGAAAACACACCCGAATACACACCCGAACACACACCCGAATGCAACCCGAATACACACCCGAATACACACCCGAACACACACCCGACTACAACCCGAATACACACCCGAACACACACCCGAATACTCACCCGAACACACAACCGAACACACACATGAACACACACCCGAATACAACCCGAATACACACCCGAACACACACCCGAACACACACCCGAATACAACCCGAATACACACCCGAACACACACCCGAACACACACCCGAATACACACCCGAACACACACCCGAACACACACCCAAACACACACCCGAATACAACCCGAACACACACCCGAACACACACCCGAATACAACCCGAATACACACCCGAACACACGCCCGAATACACACCCGAACACACACCCGACTACAACCCGAATACACACCCGAACACACAACCGAACACACACCCGAACACACCCGAATACTCACCCGAACACACAACCGAACACACACCCGAACACACACCCGAACACACACCCGAACACACACCCGAATACAACCCGAACACACACCCGAACACACAACCGAATACAACCCGACTACACACCCGAATACAACCCGACTACACACCCGAACACACACCCGAATACACACCCGAACACACACCCGACTACAACCCGAATACACACCCGAACACACACCCGAACACACACCCGAATACAACCCGAATACACACACGAACTCACACCCGAATACACACCCGAACACACACCCGAATACAACCCGAATACACACCCGAACACACTTCCGAATACACACCCGAACACACACCCGAATACAACCCGAACACACACCCGAATACAACCCGAATACACACCCGAACACTCACCCGAATACACACCCGAATACACACCCGAACACACACCCGAATACAACCCGAACACACACCCGAATACAACCCGAATACACACCCGAACACACACCCGAATACAACCCGAATACACACCCGAACACACGCCCGAATACACACCCGAACACACACCCGACTACAACCCGAATACACACCCGAACACACACCCGAATACACACCCGAACACACACCCGAATACACACCCGAACACACACCCGAATACAACCCGACCACACACCCGAACACACACCCGAATACAACCCGAATACACACCCGAACACACACCCGAATACACACCCGAACACACTCGAACACACACCCGACTACATCCCGAATATACACCCGAACACACACCCGAACACACACCCGAATACAACCCGAATACACACCCGAACACACACCCGAATACACACCCGAACACACAACCGAACACACACCCGAACACACACCCGAACACACACCCGAATACAACCCGAATACACACACGAACACACACCCGAACACACACCCGACTACAACCCGAATACACACCCGAATACAACCCGAATACACACCCGAACACACACCCGAACACACACCCGAATACAACCCGAATACACAACCGAACACACACCCGAATACAACCCGAATACACACCCGAACACTCACCCGAATACACACCCGAATACACACCCGAACACACACCCGAATACAACCCGAACACACACCCGAATACAACCCGAATACACACCCGAACACACACCCGAATACAACCCGAATACACACCCGAACACACACCCGAATACACACCCGAACACACACCCGAACACACACCCAAACACACACCCGAATACAACCCGAATACACATCCGAACACACACCCGAATACAACCCGAATACACACCCGAACACACGCCCGAATACACACCCGAACACACACCCGACTACAACCCGAATACACACCCGAACACACACCCGAATACACACCCGAACACACCCGAATACTCTCCCGAACACACAACCGAACACACACCCGAACACACCCGAATACTCACCCGAACACACAACCGAACACACACCGGAACACACACCCGAACACACACCCGAATACAACCCGAACACACACCCGAACACACAACCGAATACAACCCGACTACACACCCGAACACACACCCGAATACACACCCGAACACACCCGAACACACACCCGACTACAACCCGAATACACACCCGAACACACACCAGAACACACACCCGAATACAACCCGAATACACACACGAACACACACCCGAATACACATCCGAACACACACCCGAATACAACCCGAATACACACGCGAATACACACCCGAACACACCCGAACACACACCCGACTACAACCCGAATACACACCCGAACACACTCCCGAACACACACCCGAACACACCCGAATACTCACCCGAACACACAACCGAACACACACATGAACACACACCCGAATAAAACCCGAATACAACCCGAATACACAACCGAACACACACCCGAATACAACCCGAATACACACCCGAATACACACCCGAACACACACCCGAACACACACATGAACACACACCCGAATACAACCCGAATACACACCCGAACACACACCCGAACACACACCCGAATACACACCCGAACACACACCCGAACACACACCCAAACACACACCCGAATACAACCCGAATACACACCCGAATACAACCCGAATACACACCCGAACACGCGCCCGAATACACACCCGAACACACACCCAAATACAACCAGAATACACACCCGAACATACACCCGAATACACACCCGAACACACCCGAATACTCTCCCGAACACACAACCGAACACACACCCGAACACACACCCGAACACACCCGAATACTCACCCGAACACACAACCGAACACACACCCGAACACACACCCGAACACACACCCGAACACACACCCGAATACAACCCGAACACACAACCGAATACAACCCGACTACACACCCGAACACACACCCGAATACACACCCAAACACACCCGAACTCACACCCGACTACAACCCGAATACACACCCGAACACACACCCGAACACACACCCGAATACAACCCGAATACACACACGAACACACACCCGAATACACACCCGAACACACACCCGAATACAACCCGAATACACACCCGAACACACACCCGAACACACATCCGAATACACACCCGAACACACACCCGTACACACACCCGAACACACACCCGAACACACACCCGAACACACACCCGAATACAACCCGAATACACACCCGAACACACACCCGAACACACACCCGAATACAACCCGAATAAACACCCGAACACACACCCGAACACACACCCGAATACACACCCGAACACACACCCGAATGCAACCCGAATACACACCCGAAGACACACCCGAACCCACCCGAACACACACCCGACTACAACCCGAATACACACCCGAACACACTCCCGAACACACACCCGAATACAACACGAACACACACCCGAACACACACCCGAATACAACCCGAATACACACCCGAACACACACCCGAACACACACCCGAATACACACCCGAACACACACCCGAATACAACCCGAATACACTACCGAAAACTCACCCGAATACACACCCGAACACACCCGAATACTCACCCGAACACACAACCGAACACACACCCGAACACACACCCGAACACTCCCGAATACTCACCCGAACACACACCCGAATACAACCCGACTACACACCCGAACACACACCCGAATACACACCCGAACACACCCGAACACACAATCGACTACAACCCGAATACACACCCGAACACACACCCGAATACACACCCGAACACACACCCGAATGCACACCCGAAAACACACCCGAATACAACCCGAATACACACCCGAACACACACCCGAACACACACCCGAATACAACCCGAATACACACCCGAATACAGAGCCGAAAACACACCCGAATACACACCCGAACACACACCCGAATGCAACCCGAATACACACCCGAACACACACCCGAATACACACTCGAACACACTCGAACACACACCCGACTACATCCCGAATACACACCCGAACACACACCCGAACACACACCCGAACACACACCCGAACACACAACCGAACACACACCCGAACACACACCCGAACACACACCCGAATACAACCCGAATACACACCCGAACACACACCCGAATACACACCCGAATACTCACCCGAACACACAAGCGAACACACAGCCGAACACACCCGAACACACACCCGAATACAACCCGAACACTCACCCGAATACACACCCGAATACACACCCGAACACACACCCGAATACACACCCGAACACACACCCGAACACACACCCGAACACACACCCGAATACAACCCGAATACACACCCGAACACACACCCGAACCCACACCCGAACACACACCCGAACACACACCCGAATACAACCCGAACACACCCGAACACACACCCGAATACAACCCGAACACACACCCGAATACAACCCGAATACTCACCCGAACACACACCCGAACACACACCCGAACACACACCCGAACACACACCCGAATACAACCCGAATACACACCCGAATACACACCCGAATACACTCCCGAACACACACCCGAATACACACCCGAACACACACCCGAACACACACCCGAACACACCCGAATACTCACCCGAACACACACCCGAATACAACCCGACTACACACCCGAACACACACCCGAATACACACCCGAACACACCCGAACACACAATCGACTACAACCCGAATACACACCCGAACACACACCCGAATACACACCCGAACACACACCCGAATGCACACCCGAACACACACCCGAATACAACCCGAATACACACCCGAACACACACCCGAACACACTCCCGAACACACACCCGAATACAACCCGAATACACACCCGAACACACACCCGAATACAACCCGAATACACACCCGAACACACACCCGAACACACACCCGAATACAACCCGAATACACACCCGAATACAACCCGAATACACACCCGAACACACACCCGAATACACACCCGAACACACACCCGAATACAACCCGAACACACACCCGAACACACACCCGAATACAACCCGAACACACCCGAACACACACCCGAATACAATCCGAATACACACTCGAACACACATCCGAATACACACTCGAACACACCCGAACACACACCCGACTACAACCCGAATACCACCCGAATACACACCCGAACACACACCCGAATAAAACCCGAATCCACACCCGAACACACACCCGAACACACAACCGAACACACACCCGAACACACACCCGAATACAACCCGAACACACACCCGAACACACACCCGAATACAACCCGAATACACACCCGAACACACACCCGAATATACACCCGAACACACCCGAACACACACCCGAATACAACCCGAATACACACCCGAACACACACCCGAACACACACACACGAATACAACCCGAATACAACCCGAATACACACCCGAACACACACCCGAACACACACCCGAATACACACCCGAACACACAACCGAACACACACACGAACACACACCCGAACACACACCCGAATACAACCCGAATACACACCCGAACACACACCCGAATACACACCCGAACACACCCGAATACTAACCCGAACACACAACCGAACACACAGCCGAACACACCCGAACACACACCCGAATACAACCCGAACACTCACCCGAATACACACCCGAATACACACCCGAACACACACCCGAATACACACCCGAACACACACCCGAACACACACCCGAATACAACCGGAATACACACCCGAATACAGAGCCGAAAACAAACCCGAATACACACCCGAACACACACCCGAATGCAACCCGAATACACACCCGAACACACACCCGAATACACACTCGAACACACTCGAACACACACCCGACTACATCCCGAATACACACCCGAACACACACCCGAACACACACCCGAACACACACCCGAACACACAAACGAGCACACACCCGAACACACACCCGAACACACACCCGAATACAACCCGAATACACACCCGAACACACACCCGAATACACACCCGAACACACCCGAATACTCACCCGAACACACAAGCGAACACACAGCCGAACACACCCGAACACACACCCGAACACAACCCGAACACTCACCCGAATACACACCCGAATACACACCCGAACACACACCCGAATACACACCCGAACACACACCCGAACACCCACCCGAACACACACCCGAATACAACCCGAATACACACCCGAACACACACCCGAACCCACACCCGAACACACACCCGAACACACACCCGAATACAACCCGAACACACCCGAACACACACCCGAATACAACCCGAAAACACACCCGAATACAACCCGAATACTCACCCGAACACACACCCGAACACACACCCGAACACACACCCGAACACACACCCGAATACAACCCGAATACACACCCGAATACACACCCGAGTACACTCCCGAACACACACCCGAATACAACCCGAACACTCACCCGAACACACACCCGAATACACACCCGAACACACAACCGAACACACACCCGAACACACACCCGAACACACACCCGAATACAACCCGAATACACACCCGAACACACACCCGAACACACACCCGACTACAACCCGAATACACAAACGAATACAACCCGAATACACACCCGAACATACACCCGAATACACACCCGAACACACATCCGAACACACACCCGAATACAACCCGAATACACAACCGAACACACACCCGAATGCAACCCGAATACACACCCGAACACTCACCCGAATACACACCCGAATACACACCCGAACACACACCCGAATACCCACCCGAACACACACCCGAATACAACCCGAACACACACCCGAATACAACCCGAATACACACCCGAACACACACCCGAACACACACCCGAATACAACCCGAATACACACCCGAACACACACCCGAACACACCCGAATACACACCCGAACACACACCCGAACACACACCCGAATACAACCCGAATACACACCCGAACACACACCCGAATACAACCCGAATACACACCCGAACACACGCCCGAATACACACCCGAACACACACCCGACTACAACCCGAATACACACCCGAACACACACCCGAATACACACCCGAACACACCCGAATACTCTCCCGAACACACAACCGAACACACACCCGAACACACACCCAAACACACACCCGAACACACACCCGAATACAACCCGAACACACACCCGAACACACAACCGAATACAACCCGACTTCACACTCGAACACACACCCGAATACACACCCGAACACACCCGAACACACACCCGACTACAACCCGAATACACACCCGAACACACACCCGAACACACAACCGAATACAACCCGAATACACACACGAACACACACCCGAATACACACCCGAACACACACAAGAATACAACCCGAATACACACCCGAACACACACCCGAACACAGATCCGAATACACACCCGAACACACACCCGTACACACACCCGAACACACACCCGAACACACACCCGAACACACACCCGAATACAACCCGAATACACACCCGAACACACACCCGAACACACACCCGAATACAACCCGAATACACACCCGAACACACACCCGAATACACACCCGAACACACACCCGACTACAACCCGAATATACACCCGAACACACACCCTAATACACACCCGAACACACACCCGAACACACACCCGAATACAACCCGAATACACACCCGAATACACACCCGAATACAAACCCGAAAACACACCCGAACACACACCCGAACACACCCGAATACTCACCCGAATACACACCCGAATACACACCCGAATACAAACCCGAAAACACACCCGAACACACACCCGAATACACACCCGAACACACCTGAACACTCACCTGACTACAACCCGAATATACACCCGAACACCCACCCTAATACACACCCGAACACACACCCGAACACACACCCGAATACAACCCGAATACACACCCGAATACACACCCGAATACAAACCCGAAAACACACCCGAATACACACCCGAACACACACCCGAATGCAACCCGAATACACACCCGAATACACACCCGAACACACCCGACTACAACCCGAATTCACACCCGAACACACTCCCGAACACACACCCGAACACACCCGAATACTCACCCGAACACACAACCGAACACACACATGAACACACACCCGAATAAAACCCGAATACACACCCGAATACACACCCGAATACACACCCGAACACACACCCGAATACACACCCGAACACACACCCGAATACAACCCGAATACAAACCGAACACACACCCGAACACACACCCGAACATACACCCGACTACAACCCGAATACACACCCGAACACACACCCGACTACAACCCGAATACACACCCGAACACACTCCCGAACACACACCCGAATACAACCCGAATACACACCCGAACACACACCCGAATACAACCCGAATACACAACCGAACACACACCCAAACACACACCCGAATACAACCCGAATACACACCCGAACACACACCCGAATACAACCCGAATGCACACCCGAACACACACCCGAATACAACCCGAATACACACCCGAACACACGCCCGAATACAAACCCGAACACACACCCGACTACAACCCGAATACACACCCGAACACACACCCGAATACACACCCGAACACACACCCGAATACACACCCGAACGCACACCCGAATACAACCCGACCACACACCCGAACACACACCCGAATACAACCCGAATACACACCCGAACACACACCCGAATACACACCCGAACACACTCGAACACACACCCGACTACATCCCGAATATACACCCGAACACACACCCGAACACACACCCGAATACAACCCGAATACACACCCGAACACACACCCGAATACACACCCGAACACACAACCGAACAAACACCCGAACACACACCCGAACACACACCCGAATACAACCCGAATACACACCCGAACACAGACCCGAATACACACCCGAACACACAACCGAACACACACCCGAACACACACCCGAACACACACCCGAATACAACCCGAATACACACCCGAACACACACCCGAACACACACCCGACTACAACCCGAATACACACCCGAATACAACCCGAATACACACCCGAACACACACCCGAATACAACCCGAATACACACCCGAACACTCACCCGAATACACACCCGAATACACACCCGAACACACACCCGAATACAACCCGAACACACACCCGAATACAACCCGAATACACACAAGAACACTCACCCGAATACACACCCGAATACACACCCGAACACACACCCGAATACAACCCGAACACACACCCGAATACAACCCGAATACACACCCGAACACACACCCGAATACAACCCGAATACACACCCGAACACACGCCCGAATACACACCCGAACACACACCCGACTACAACCCGAATACACACCCGAACACACACCCGAATACACACCCGAACACACACCCGAATACACACCCGAACACACACCCGAATACAACCCGACCACACACCCGAACACACACCCGAATACAACCCGAATACACACCCGAACACACACCCGAATACACACCCGAACACACTCGAACACACACCCGACTACATCCCGAATATACACCCGAACACACACCCGAACACACACCCGAATACAACCCGAATACACACCCGAACACACACCCGAATACACACCCGAACACACAACCGAACACACACCCGAACACACACCCGAACACACACCCGAATACAACCCGAATACACACCCGAACACACACCCGAACACACACCCGACTACAACCCGAATACACACCCGAATACAACCCGAATACACACCCGAACACACACCCGAATACACACCCGAACACACACCCGAACACACACCCGAATACAACCCGAATACACAACCGAACACACACCCGAACACACACCCGACTACAACCCGAATACACACCCGAACACACTCCCGAACACACACCCGAATACAACACGAACACACACCCGAACACACACCCGAATACAACCCGAATACACACCCGAACACACACCCGAACACACACCCGAATACACACCCGAACACACACCCGAATACAACCCGAATACACTACCGAAAACTCACCCGAATACACACCCGAACACACCCGAATACTCACCCGAACACACAACCGAACACACACCCGAACACACACCCGAACACACCCGAATACTCACCCGAACACACACCCGAATACAACCCGACTACACACCCGAACACACACCCGAATACACACCCGAACACACCCGAACACACAATCGACTACAACCCGAATACACACCCGAACACACACCCGAATACACACCCGAACACACCCGAACACAGACCCGACTACAACCCGAATACAACCCGAATACACACCCGAACACACACCCGAATACAACCCGAATACACACCCGAACACACACCCGAACACACACCCGAATACAACCCGAATACACACCCGAATACAACCCGAATACACACCCGAACACACACCCGAATACACACCCGAACACACACCCGAATACAACCCGAACACACACCCGAACACACACCCGAATACAACCCGAACACACCCAAACACACACCCGAATACAATCCGAATACACACTCGAACACACACCCGAATACACACTCGAACACACCCGAACACACACCCGACTACAACCCGAATACCACCCGAATACACACCCGAACACACACCCGAATAAAACCCGAATCCACACCCGAACACACCCCCGAACACACAACCGAACACACACCCGAACACACACCCGAATACAACCCGAACACACACCCGAACACACACCCGAATACAACCCGAATACACACCCGAACACACACCCGAATATACACCCGAACACACCCGAACACACACCCGAATACAACCCGAATACACACCCGAACACACACCCGAATACAACCCGAACACACACCCGAATACAACCCGAATACACACCCGAACACACACCCGAATACAACCCGAATACACACCCGAACACACACCCGAATACACACCCGAACACACACCCGAACACACACCCAAACACACACCCGAATACAACCCGAATACACACCCGAACACACACCCGAATACAACCCGAATACACACCCGAACACACGCCCGAATACACACCCGAACACACACCCGACTACAACCCGAATACACACCCGAACACACACCCGAATACACACCCGAACACACCCGAATACTCTCCCGAACACACAACCGAACACACAGCCGAACACACCCGAACACACACCCGAATACAACCCGAACACTCACCCGAATACACACCCGAATACACACCCGAACACACACCCGAATACACACCCGAACACACACCCGAACACACACCCGAATACAACCCGAATACACACCCGAATACAGAGCCGAAAACACACCCGAACACACACCCAAACACACACCCGAATACAACCCGAATACACACCCGAACACACACCCGAATACAACCCGAATACACACCCGAACACACGCCCGAATACACACCCGAACACACACCCGACTACAACCCGAATACACACCAGAACACACACCCGAATACACACCCGAACACACCCGAATACTCTCCCGAACACACAACCGAACACACTCGAACACACACCCGACTACAACCCGAATATACACCCGAACACACACCCGAACACACACCCGAATTCAACCCGAATACACACCCGAACACACACCCGAATACACACCCGAACACACAACCGAACACACACCCGAACACACACCCGAACACACACCCGAATACAACCCGAATACACACCCGAACACACACCCGAATACACACCCGAACACACAACCGAACACACACCCGAACACACACCCGAACACACACCCGAATACAACCCGAATACACACCCGAACACACACCCGAACACACACCCGACTACAACCCGAATACACACCCGAATGCAACCCGAATACACACCCGAACACACACCCGAATACACACCCGAACACACACCCGAACACACACCCGAATACAACCCGAATACACAACCGAACACACACCCGAATACAACCCGAATACACACCCGAATACAACCCGAATACACACCCGAACATACACCCGAACACACACCCGAATACAACCCGAATACACACCCGAACACACACCCGAACACACACCCGACTACAACCCGAATACACACCCGAATGCAACCCGAATACACACCCGAACACACACCCGAATACACACCCGAACACACACCCGAACACACACCCGAATACAACCCGAATACACAACCGAACACACACCCGAATACAACCCGAATACACACCCGAATACAACCCGAATACACACCCGAACATACACCCGAACACACACCCGAATACAACCCGAATACACACCCGAACACACACCCGAACACACACCCGAATACACACCCGAACACACACCCGAACACACACCCAAACACACACCCGAATACAACCCGAATACACACCCGAACACACACCCGAATACAACCCGAATACACACCCGAACACACGCCCGAATACACACCCGAACACACCCGAATACTCTCCCGAACACACAACCGAACACACACCCGAACACACACCCGAATACAACCCGACTACACACCCGAACACACACCTGAATACACACCCGAACACACCCGAACACACACCCGACTACAACCCGAATACACACCCGAACACACACCTGAACACACACCCGAATACAACCCGAATACACACACGAACACACACCCGAATACACACCCGAATACAACCCGAACACACACCCGAACACACAACCGAATACAACCCGAACACACAACCGAATACAACCCGACTACACACCCGAACACACACCCGAATACACACCCGAACACACCCGAACACACACCCGACTACAACCCGAATACACACCCGAACACACACCTGAACACACACCCGAATACTACCCGAATACACACACGAACACACACCCGAACACACATCCGAATACACACCCGAACACACACCCGTACACACACCCGAACACACACCCGAACACACACCCGAACACACACCCGAACACACACCCGAATACAACCCGAATACTCACCCGAACACACAACCGAACACACACCCGAACACACACCCGAACACACCCGAATACTCACCCGAACACACACCCGAATACAACCCGACTACACACCCGAACACACACCCGAATACACACCCGAACACACAATCGACTACAACCCGAATACACACCCGAACACACACCCGAATACACACCCGAACACACCCGAACACAGACCCGACTACAACCCGAATACAACCCGAATACACACCCGAACACACACCCGAATACAACCCGAATACACACCCGAACACACACCCGAACACACACCCGAATACAACCCGAATACACACCCGAATACAACCCGAATACACACCCGAACACACACCCGAATACACACCCGAACACACACCCGAATACAACCCGAACACACACCCGAACACACACCCGAATACAACCCGAACACACCCAAACACACACCCGAATACAATCCGAATACACACTCGAACACACACCCGAATACACACTCGAACACACCCGAACACACACCCGACTACAACCCGAATACCACCCGAATACACACCCGAACACACACCCGAATAAAACCCGAATCCACACCCGAACACACCCCCGAACACACAACCGAACACACACCCGAACACACACCCGAATACAACCCGAACACACACCCGAACACACACCCGAATACAACCCGAATACACACCCGAACACACACCCGAATATACACCCGAACACACCCGAACACACACCCGAATACAACCCGAATACACACCCGAACACACACCCGAATACAACCCGAACACACACCCGAATACAACCCGAATACACACCCGAACACACACCCGAATACAACCCGAATACACACCCGAACACACACCCGAATACACACCCGAACACACACCCGAACACACACCCGAACACACACCCGAATACAACCCGAATACACACCCGAATACAGAGCCGAAAACACACCCGAACACACACCCAAACACACACCCGAATACAACCCGAATACACACCCGAACACACACCCGAATACAACCCGAATACACACCCGAACACACGCCCGAATACACACCCGAACACACACCCGACTACAACCCGAATACACACCAGAACACACACCCGAATACACACCCGAACACACCCGAATACTCTCCCGAACACACAACCGAACACACACCCGAACACACACCCGAACACACAACCGAATACAACCCGACTACACACCCGAACACACACCCGAATACACACCCGAACACACCCGAACACACACCCGACTACAACCCGAATACACACCCGAACACACACCAGAACACACACCCGAATACAACCCGAATACACACACGAACACACACCCGAATACACATCCGAACACACACCCGAATACAACCCGAATGCACACCCGAACACACACCTGAACACACATCCGAATACACACCCGAACACACACCCGAACACACACCCGAACACACATCCGAATACAACCCGACCACACACCCGAACACACACCCGAATACAACCCGAATACACACCCGAACACACACCCGAATACACACCCGAATACAACCCGAATACACACCCGAACACACACCCGAACACACACCCGAATACACACCCGAACACACACCCGAACACACACCCAAACACACACCCGAATACAACCCGAATACACACCCGAACACACACCCGAATACAACCCGAATACACACCCGAACACACGCCCGAATACACACCCGAACACACCCGAATACTCTCCCGAACACACAACCGAACACACACCCGAACACACACCCGAACACACACCCGAATACAACCCGAATACACACCCGAACACACACCCGAACACACACCCGACTACAACCCGAATACACACCCGAATACAACCCGAATACACACCCGAACACACACCCGAATACACACCCGAACACACACCCGAACACACACCCGAATACAACCCGAATACACAACCGAACACACACCCGAATACAACCCGAATACACACCCGAATACAA
Organism: Cryptocephalus primarius; assembly: GCA_963576515.1. Taxonomy (NCBI): domain Eukaryota; kingdom Metazoa; phylum Arthropoda; class Insecta; order Coleoptera; family Chrysomelidae; genus Cryptocephalus; species Cryptocephalus primarius. The sequence goes on along the minus strand of OY754951.1, from coordinate 8,666,469 downwards.
CCCGAATACACACCCGAACACACACCCGAACACACACCCGAATACAACCCGAATACACACCCGAACACACACCCGAACACACACCCGAATACACACCCGAACACACACCCGAACACACACCCAAACACACACCCGAATACAACCCGAATACACACCCGAACACACACCCGAATACAACCCGAATACACACCCGAACACACGCCCGAATACACACCCGAACACACCCGAATACTCTCCCGAACACACAACCGAACACACACCCGAACACACACCCGAATACAACCCGACCCCACACCCGAACACACACCTGAATACACACCCGAACACACCCGAACACACACCCGACTACAACCCGAATACACACCCGAACACACACCTGTACACACACCCGAATACAACCCGAATACACACACGAACACACACCCGAATACACACCCGAATACAACCCGAACACACACCCGAACACACAACCGAATACAACCCGAACACACAACCGAATACAACCCGACTACACACCCGAACACACACCCGAATACACACCCGAACACACCCGAACACACACCCGACTACAACCCGAATACACACCCGAACACACACCTGAACACACACCCGAATACAACCCGAATACACACACGAACACACACCCGAATACACACCCGAACACACACCAGAATACAACCCGAATACACACCCGAACACACACCCGAACACACATCCGAATACACACCCGAACACACACCCGTACACACACCCGAACACACACCCGAACACACACCCGAACACACACCCGAATACAACCCGAATACACACCCGAACACACACCCGAACACACACCCGAATACAACCCGAATACACACCCGAACACACACCCGAATACACACCCGAACACACCCGAACACACACCCGACTACAACCCGAATATACACCCGAACACACACCCTAATACACACCCGAACACACACCCGAATGCAACCCGAATACACACGCGAATACACACCCGAACACACCCGAACACACACCCGACTACAACCCGAATACACACCCGAACACACTCCCGAACACACACCCGAACACACCCGAATACTCACCCGAACACACAACCGAACACACACATGAACACACACCCGAATAAAACCCGAATACAACCCGAATACACAACCGAACACACACCCGAATACAACCCGAATACACACCCGAATACACACCCGAACACACACCCGAACACACACATGAACACACACCCGAATACAACCCGAATACACACCCGAACACACACCCGAACACACACCCGAATACACACCCGAACACACACCCGAACACACACCCAAACACACACCCGAATACAACCCGAATACACACCCGAATACAACCCGAATACACACCCGAACACGCGCCCGAATACACACCCGAACACACACCCAAATACAACCAGAATACACACCCGAACATACACCCGAATACACACCCGAACACACCCGAATACTCTCCCGAACACACAACCGAACACACACCCGAACACACACCCGAACACACCCGAATACTCACCCGAACACACAACCGAACACACACCCGAACACACACCCGAACACACACCCGAACACACACCCGAATACAACCCGAACACACAACCGAATACAACCCGACTACACACCCGAACACACACCCGAATACACACCCAAACACACCCGAACTCACACCCGACTACAACCCGAATACACACCCGAACACACACCCGAACACACACCCGAATACAACCCGAATACACACACGAACACACACCCGAATACACACCCGAACACACACCCGAATACAACCCGAATACACACCCGAACACACACCCGAACACACATCCGAATACACACCCGAACACACACCCGTACACACACCCGAACACACACCCGAACACACACCCGAACACACACCCGAATACAACCCGAATACACACCCGAACACACACCCGAACACACACCCGAATACAACCCGAATAAACACCCGAACACACACCCGAACACACACCCGAATACACACCCGAACACACACCCGAATGCAACCCGAATACACACCCGAAGACACACCCGAACCCACCCGAACACACACCCGACTACAACCCGAATACACACCCGAACACACTCCCGAACACACACCCGAATACAACACGAACACACACCCGAACACACACCCGAATACAACCCGAATACACACCCGAACACACACCCGAACACACACCCGAATACACACCCGAACACACACCCGAATACAACCCGAATACACTACCGAAAACTCACCCGAATACACACCCGAACACACCCGAATACTCACCCGAACACACAACCGAACACACACCCGAACACACACCCGAACACTCCCGAATACTCACCCGAACACACACCCGAATACAACCCGACTACACACCCGAACACACACCCGAATACACACCCGAACACACCCGAACACACAATCGACTACAACCCGAATACACACCCGAACACACACCCGAATACACACCCGAACACACACCCGAATGCACACCCGAAAACACACCCGAATACAACCCGAATACACACCCGAACACACACCCGAACACACACCCGAATACAACCCGAATACACACCCGAATACAGAGCCGAAAACACACCCGAATACACACCCGAACACACACCCGAATGCAACCCGAATACACACCCGAACACACACCCGAATACACACTCGAACACACTCGAACACACACCCGACTACATCCCGAATACACACCCGAACACACACCCGAACACACACCCGAACACACACCCGAACACACAACCGAACACACACCCGAACACACACCCGAACACACACCCGAATACAACCCGAATACACACCCGAACACACACCCGAATACACACCCGAATACTCACCCGAACACACAAGCGAACACACAGCCGAACACACCCGAACACACACCCGAATACAACCCGAACACTCACCCGAATACACACCCGAATACACACCCGAACACACACCCGAATACACACCCGAACACACACCCGAACACACACCCGAACACACACCCGAATACAACCCGAATACACACCCGAACACACACCCGAACCCACACCCGAACACACACCCGAACACACACCCGAATACAACCCGAACACACCCGAACACACACCCGAATACAACCCGAACACACACCCGAATACAACCCGAATACTCACCCGAACACACACCCGAACACACACCCGAACACACACCCGAACACACACCCGAATACAACCCGAATACACACCCGAATACACACCCGAATACACTCCCGAACACACACCCGAATACACACCCGAACACACACCCGAACACACACCCGAACACACCCGAATACTCACCCGAACACACACCCGAATACAACCCGACTACACACCCGAACACACACCCGAATACACACCCGAACACACCCGAACACACAATCGACTACAACCCGAATACACACCCGAACACACACCCGAATACACACCCGAACACACACCCGAATGCACACCCGAACACACACCCGAATACAACCCGAATACACACCCGAACACACACCCGAATACAACCCGAATACACACCCGAACACACACCCGAACACACACCCGAATACAACCCGAATACACACCCGAATACAACCCGAATACACACCCGAACACACACCCGAATACACACCCGAACACACACCCGAATACAACCCGAACACACACCCGAACACACACCCGAATACAACCCGAACACACCCGAACACACACCCGAACACACAACCGAACACACACCCGAACACACACCCGAACACACACCCGAATACAACCCGAATACACACCCGAACACACACCCGAACACACACCCGACTACAACCCGAATACACACCCGAATACAACCCGAATACACACCCGAACACACACCCGAATACAACCCGAATACACACCCGAACACTCACCCGAATACACACCCGAATACACACCCGAACACACACCCGAATACAACCCGAACACACACCCGAATACAACCCGAATACACACAAGAACACTCACCCGAATACACACCCGAATACACACCCGAACACACACCCGAATACAACCCGAACACACACCCGAATACAACCCGAATACACACCCGAACACACACCCGAATACAACCCGAATACACACCCGAACACACGCCCGAATACACACCCGAACACACACCCGACTACAACCCGAATACACACCCGAACACACACCCGAATACACACCCGAACACACACCCGAATACACACCCGAACACACACCCGAATACAACCCGACCACACACCCGAACACACACCCGAATACAACCCGAATACACACCCGAACACACACCCGAATACACACCCGAACACACTCGAACACACACCCGACTACATCCCGAATATACACCCGAACACACACCCGAACACACACCCGAATACAACCCGAATACACACCCGAACACACACCCGAATACACACCCGAACACACAACCGAACACACACCCGAACACACACCCGAACACACACCCGAATACAACCCGAATACACACCCGAACACACACCCGAACACACACCCGACTACAACCCGAATACACACCCGAATACAACCCGAATACACACCCGAACACACACCCGAATACACACCCGAACACACACCCGAACACACACCCGAATACAACCCGAATACACAACCGAACACACACCCGAACACACACCCGACTACAACCCGAATACACACCCGAACACACTCCCGAACACACACCCGAATACAACACGAACACACACCCGAACACACACCCGAATACAACCCGAATACACACCCGAACACACACCCGAACACACACCCGAATACACACCCGAACACACACCCGAATACAACCCGAATACACTACCGAAAACTCACCCGAATACACACCCGAACACACCCGAATACTCACCCGAACACACAACCGAACACACACCCGAACACACACCCGAACACACCCGAATACTCACCCGAACACACACCCGAATACAACCCGACTACACACCCGAACACACACCCGAATACACACCCGAACACACCCGAACACACAATCGACTACAACCCGAATACACACCCGAACACACACCCGAATACACACCCGAACACACCCGAACACAGACCCGACTACAACCCGAATACAACCCGAATACACACCCGAACACACACCCGAATACAACCCGAATACACACCCGAACACACACCCGAACACACACCCGAATACAACCCGAATACACACCCGAATACAACCCGAATACACACCCGAACACACACCCGAATACACACCCGAACACACACCCGAATACAACCCGAACACACACCCGAACACACACCCGAATACAACCCGAACACACCCAAACACACACCCGAATACAATCCGAATACACACTCGAACACACACCCGAATACACACTCGAACACACCCGAACACACACCCGACTACAACCCGAATACCACCCGAATACACACCCGAACACACACCCGAATAAAACCCGAATCCACACCCGAACACACCCCCGAACACACAACCGAACACACACCCGAACACACACCCGAATACAACCCGAACACACACCCGAACACACACCCGAATACAACCCGAATACACACCCGAACACACACCCGAATATACACCCGAACACACCCGAACACACACCCGAATACAACCCGAATACACACCCGAACACACACCCGAATACAACCCGAACACACACCCGAATACAACCCGAATACACACCCGAACACACACCCGAATACAACCCGAATACACACCCGAACACACACCCGAATACACACCCGAACACACACCCGAACACACACCCAAACACACACCCGAATACAACCCGAATACACACCCGAACACACACCCGAATACAACCCGAATACACACCCGAACACACGCCCGAATACACACCCGAACACACACCCGACTACAACCCGAATACACACCCGAACACACACCCGAATACACACCCGAACACACCCGAATACTCTCCCGAACACACAACCGAACACACAGCCGAACACACCCGAACACACACCCGAATACAACCCGAACACTCACCCGAATACACACCCGAATACACACCCGAACACACACCCGAATACACACCCGAACACACACCCGAACACACACCCGAATACAACCCGAATACACACCCGAATACAGAGCCGAAAACACACCCGAACACACACCCAAACACACACCCGAATACAACCCGAATACACACCCGAACACACACCCGAATACAACCCGAATACACACCCGAACACACGCCCGAATACACACCCGAACACACACCCGACTACAACCCGAATACACACCAGAACACACACCCGAATACACACCCGAACACACCCGAATACTCTCCCGAACACACAACCGAACACACTCGAACACACACCCGACTACAACCCGAATATACACCCGAACACACACCCGAACACACACCCGAATTCAACCCGAATACACACCCGAACACACACCCGAATACACACCCGAACACACAACCGAACACACACCCGAACACACACCCGAACACACACCCGAATACAACCCGAATACACACCCGAACACACACCCGAATACACACCCGAACACACAACCGAACACACACCCGAACACACACCCGAACACACACCCGAATACAACCCGAATACACACCCGAACACACACCCGAACACACACCCGACTACAACCCGAATACACACCCGAATGCAACCCGAATACACACCCGAACACACACCCGAATACACACCCGAACACACACCCGAACACACACCCGAATACAACCCGAATACACAACCGAACACACACCCGAATACAACCCGAATACACACCCGAATACAACCCGAATACACACCCGAACATACACCCGAACACACACCCGAATACAACCCGAATACACACCCGAACACACACCCGAACACACACCCGACTACAACCCGAATACACACCCGAATGCAACCCGAATACACACCCGAACACACACCCGAATACACACCCGAACACACACCCGAACACACACCCGAATACAACCCGAATACACAACCGAACACACACCCGAATACAACCCGAATACACACCCGAATACAACCCGAATACACACCCGAACATACACCCGAACACACACCCGAATACAACCCGAATACACACCCGAACACACACCCGAACACACACCCGAATACACACCCGAACACACACCCGAACACACACCCAAACACACACCCGAATACAACCCGAATACACACCCGAACACACACCCGAATACAACCCGAATACACACCCGAACACACGCCCGAATACACACCCGAACACACCCGAATACTCTCCCGAACACACAACCGAACACACACCCGAACACACACCCGAATACAACCCGACTACACACCCGAACACACACCTGAATACACACCCGAACACACCCGAACACACACCCGACTACAACCCGAATACACACCCGAACACACACCTGAACACACACCCGAATACAACCCGAATACACACACGAACACACACCCGAATACACACCCGAATACAACCCGAACACACACCCGAACACACAACCGAATACAACCCGAACACACAACCGAATACAACCCGACTACACACCCGAACACACACCCGAATACACACCCGAACACACCCGAACACACACCCGACTACAACCCGAATACACACCCGAACACACACCTGAACACACACCCGAATACTACCCGAATACACACACGAACACACACCCGAACACACATCCGAATACACACCCGAACACACACCCGTACACACACCCGAACACACACCCGAACACACACCCGAACACACACCCGAACACACACCCGAATACAACCCGAATACTCACCCGAACACACAACCGAACACACACCCGAACACACACCCGAACACACCCGAATACTCACCCGAACACACACCCGAATACAACCCGACTACACACCCGAACACACACCCGAATACACACCCGAACACACAATCGACTACAACCCGAATACACACCCGAACACACACCCGAATACACACCCGAACACACCCGAACACAGACCCGACTACAACCCGAATACAACCCGAATACACACCCGAACACACACCCGAATACAACCCGAATACACACCCGAACACACACCCGAACACACACCCGAATACAACCCGAATACACACCCGAATACAACCCGAATACACACCCGAACACACACCCGAATACACACCCGAACACACACCCGAATACAACCCGAACACACACCCGAACACACACCCGAATACAACCCGAACACACCCAAACACACACCCGAATACAATCCGAATACACACTCGAACACACACCCGAATACACACTCGAACACACCCGAACACACACCCGACTACAACCCGAATACCACCCGAATACACACCCGAACACACACCCGAATAAAACCCGAATCCACACCCGAACACACCCCCGAACACACAACCGAACACACACCCGAACACACACCCGAATACAACCCGAACACACACCCGAACACACACCCGAATACAACCCGAATACACACCCGAACACACACCCGAATATACACCCGAACACACCCGAACACACACCCGAATACAACCCGAATACACACCCGAACACACACCCGAATACAACCCGAACACACACCCGAATACAACCCGAATACACACCCGAACACACACCCGAATACAACCCGAATACACACCCGAACACACACCCGAATACACACCCGAACACACACCCGAACACACACCCGAACACACACCCGAATACAACCCGAATACACACCCGAATACAGAGCCGAAAACACACCCGAACACACACCCAAACACACACCCGAATACAACCCGAATACACACCCGAACACACACCCGAATACAACCCGAATACACACCCGAACACACGCCCGAATACACACCCGAACACACACCCGACTACAACCCGAATACACACCAGAACACACACCCGAATACACACCCGAACACACCCGAATACTCTCCCGAACACACAACCGAACACACACCCGAACACACACCCGAACACACAACCGAATACAACCCGACTACACACCCGAACACACACCCGAATACACACCCGAACACACCCGAACACACACCCGACTACAACCCGAATACACACCCGAACACACACCAGAACACACACCCGAATACAACCCGAATACACACACGAACACACACCCGAATACACATCCGAACACACACCCGAATACAACCCGAATGCACACCCGAACACACACCTGAACACACATCCGAATACACACCCGAACACACACCCGAACACACACCCGAACACACATCCGAATACAACCCGACCACACACCCGAACACACACCCGAATACAACCCGAATACACACCCGAACACACACCCGAATACACACCCGAATACAACCCGAATACACACCCGAACACACACCCGAACACACACCCGAATACACACCCGAACACACACCCGAACACACACCCAAACACACACCCGAATACAACCCGAATACACACCCGAACACACACCCGAATACAACCCGAATACACACCCGAACACACGCCCGAATACACACCCGAACACACCCGAATACTCTCCCGAACACACAACCGAACACACACCCGAACACACACCCGAACACACACCCGAATACAACCCGAATACACACCCGAACACACACCCGAACACACACCCGACTACAACCCGAATACACACCCGAATACAACCCGAATACACACCCGAACACACACCCGAATACACACCCGAACACACACCCGAACACACACCCGAATACAACCCGAATACACAACCGAACACACACCCGAATACAACCCGAATACACACCCGAATACAACCCGAATACACACCCGAACACACACCCGAACACACACCCGAATACAACCCGAATACACACCCGAACACACACCCGAACACACACCCGAATACACACCCGAACACACACCCGAACACACACCCAAACACACACCCGAATACAACCCGAATACACACCCGAACACACACCCGAATACAACCCGAATACACACCCGAACACACGCCCGAATACACACCCGAACACACCCGAATACTCTCCCGAACACACAACCGAACACACACCCGAACACACACCCGAATACAACCCGACCCCACACCCGAACACACACCTGAATACACACCCGAACACACCCGAACACACACCCGACTACAACCCGAATACACACCCGAACACACACCTGTACACACACCCGAATACAACCCGAATACACACACGAACACACACCCGAATACACACCCGAATACAACCCGAACACACACCCGAACACACAACCGAATACAACCCGAACACACAACCGAATACAACCCGACTACACACCCGAACACACACCCGAATACACACCCGAACACACCCGAACACACACCCGACTACAACCCGAATACACACCCGAACACACACCTGAACACACACCCGAATACAACCCGAATACACACACGAACACACACCCGAATACACACCCGAACACACACCAGAATACAACCCGAATACACACCCGAACACACACCCGAACACACATCCGAATACACACCCGAACACACACCCGTACACACACCCGAACACACACCCGAACACACACCCGAACACACACCCGAATACAACCCGAATACACACCCGAACACACACCCGAACACACACCCGAATACAACCCGAATACACACCCGAACACACACCCGAATACACACCCGAACACACCCGAACACACACCCGACTACAACCCGAATATACACCCGAACACACACCCTAATACACACCCGAACACACACCCGAATGCAACCCGAATACACACGCGAATACACACCCGAACACACCCGAACACACACCCGACTACAACCCGAATACACACCCGAACACACTCCCGAACACACACCCGAACACACCCGAATACTCACCCGAACACACAACCGAACACACACATGAACACACACCCGAATAAAACCCGAATACAACCCGAATACACAACCGAACACACACCCGAATACAACCCGAATACACACCCGAATACACACCCGAACACACACCCGAACACACACATGAACACACACCCGAATACAACCCGAATACACACCCGAACACACACCCGAACACACACCCGAATACACACCCGAACACACACCCGAACACACACCCAAACACACACCCGAATACAACCCGAATACACACCCGAATACAACCCGAATACACACCCGAACACGCGCCCGAATACACACCCGAACACACACCCAAATACAACCAGAATACACACCCGAACATACACCCGAATACACACCCGAACACACCCGAATACTCTCCCGAACACACAACCGAACACACACCCGAACACACACCCGAACACACCCGAATACTCACCCGAACACACAACCGAACACACACCCGAACACACACCCGAACACACACCCGAACACACACCCGAATACAACCCGAACACACAACCGAATACAACCCGACTACACACCCGAACACACACCCGAATACACACCCAAACACACCCGAACTCACACCCGACTACAACCCGAATACACACCCGAACACACACCCGAACACACACCCGAATACAACCCGAATACACACACGAACACACACCCGAATACACACCCGAACACACACCCGAATACAACCCGAATACACACCCGAACACACACCCGAACACACATCCGAATACACACCCGAACACACACCCGTACACACACCCGAACACACACCCGAACACACACCCGAACACACACCCGAATACAACCCGAATACACACCCGAACACACACCCGAACACACACCCGAATACAACCCGAATAAACACCCGAACACACACCCGAACACACACCCGAATACACACCCGAACACACACCCGAATGCAACCCGAATACACACCCGAAGACACACCCGAACCCACCCGAACACACACCCGACTACAACCCGAATACACACCCGAACACACTCCCGAACACACACCCGAATACAACACGAACACACACCCGAACACACACCCGAATACAACCCGAATACACACCCGAACACACACCCGAACACACACCCGAATACACACCCGAACACACACCCGAATACAACCCGAATACACTACCGAAAACTCACCCGAATACACACCCGAACACACCCGAATACTCACCCGAACACACAACCGAACACACACCCGAACACACACCCGAACACTCCCGAATACTCACCCGAACACACACCCGAATACAACCCGACTACACACCCGAACACACACCCGAATACACACCCGAACACACCCGAACACACAATCGACTACAACCCGAATACACACCCGAACACACACCCGAATACACACCCGAACACACACCCGAATGCACACCCGAAAACACACCCGAATACAACCCGAATACACACCCGAACACACACCCGAACACACACCCGAATACAACCCGAATACACACCCGAATACAGAGCCGAAAACACACCCGAATACACACCCGAACACACACCCGAATGCAACCCGAATACACACCCGAACACACACCCGAATACACACTCGAACACACTCGAACACACACCCGACTACATCCCGAATACACACCCGAACACACACCCGAACACACACCCGAACACACACCCGAACACACAACCGAACACACACCCGAACACACACCCGAACACACACCCGAATACAACCCGAATACACACCCGAACACACACCCGAATACACACCCGAATACTCACCCGAACACACAAGCGAACACACAGCCGAACACACCCGAACACACACCCGAATACAACCCGAACACTCACCCGAATACACACCCGAATACACACCCGAACACACACCCGAATACACACCCGAACACACACCCGAACACACACCCGAACACACACCCGAATACAACCCGAATACACACCCGAACACACACCCGAACCCACACCCGAACACACACCCGAACACACACCCGAATACAACCCGAACACACCCGAACACACACCCGAATACAACCCGAACACACACCCGAATACAACCCGAATACTCACCCGAACACACACCCGAACACACACCCGAACACACACCCGAACACACACCCGAATACAACCCGAATACACACCCGAATACACACCCGAATACACTCCCGAACACACACCCGAATACACACCCGAACACACACCCGAACACACACCCGAACACACCCGAATACTCACCCGAACACACACCCGAATACAACCCGACTACACACCCGAACACACACCCGAATACACACCCGAACACACCCGAACACACAATCGACTACAACCCGAATACACACCCGAACACACACCCGAATACACACCCGAACACACACCCGAATGCACACCCGAACACACACCCGAATACAACCCGAATACACACCCGAACACACACCCGAATACAACCCGAATACACACCCGAACACACACCCGAACACACACCCGAATACAACCCGAATACACACCCGAATACAACCCGAATACACACCCGAACACACACCCGAATACACACCCGAACACACACCCGAATACAACCCGAACACACACCCGAACACACACCCGAATACAACCCGAACACACCCGAACACACACCCGAATACAATCCGAATACACACTCGAACACACATCCGAATACACACTCGAACACACCCGAACACACACCCGACTACAACCCGAATACCACCCGAATACACACCCGAACACACACCCGAATAAAACCCGAATCCACACCCGAACACACACCCGAACACACAACCGAACACACACCCGAACACACACCCGAATACAACCCGAACACACACCCGAACACACACCCGAATACAACCCGAATACACACCCGAACACACACCCGAATATACACCCGAACACACCCGAACACACACCCGAATACAACCCGAATACACACCCGAACACACACCCGAACACACACACACGAATACAACCCGAATACAACCCGAATACACACCCGAACACACACCCGAACACACACCCGAATACACACCCGAACACACAACCGAACACACACACGAACACACACCCGAACACACACCCGAATACAACCCGAATACACACCCGAACACACACCCGAATACACACCCGAACACACCCGAATACTAACCCGAACACACAACCGAACACACAGCCGAACACACCCGAACACACACCCGAATACAACCCGAACACTCACCCGAATACACACCCGAATACACACCCGAACACACACCCGAATACACACCCGAACACACACCCGAACACACACCCGAATACAACCCGAATACACACCCGAATACAGAGCCGAAAACAAACCCGAATACACACCCGAACACACACCCGAATGCAACCCGAATACACACCCGAACACACACCCGAATACACACTCGAACACACTCGAACACACACCCGACTACATCCCGAATACACACCCGAACACACACCCGAACACACACCCGAACACACACCCGAACACACAAACGAGCACACACCCGAACACACACCCGAACACACACCCGAATACAACCCGAATACACACCCGAACACACACCCGAATACACACCCGAACACACCCGAATACTCACCCGAACACACAAGCGAACACACAGCCGAACACACCCGAACACACACCCGAACACAACCCGAACACTCACCCGAATACACACCCGAATACACACCCGAACACACACCCGAATACACACCCGAACACACACCCGAACACCCACCCGAACACACACCCGAATACAACCCGAATACACACCCGAACACACACCCGAACCCACACCCGAACACACACCCGAACACACACCCGAATACAACCCGAACACACCCGAACACACACCCGAATACAACCCGAAAACACACCCGAATACAACCCGAATACTCACCCGAACACACACCCGAACACACACCCGAACACACACCCGAACACACACCCGAATACAACCCGAATACACACCCGAATACACACCCGAGTACACTCCCGAACACACACCCGAATACAACCCGAACACTCACCCGAACACACACCCGAATACACACCCGAACACACAACCGAACACACACCCGAACACACACCCGAACACACACCCGAATACAACCCGAATACACACCCGAACACACACCCGAACACACACCCGACTACAACCCGAATACACAAACGAATACAACCCGAATACACACCCGAACATACAACCGAATACACACCCGAACACACATCCGAACACACACCCGAATACAACCCGAATACACAACCGAACACACACCCGAATGCAACCCGAATACACACCCGAACACTCACCCGAATACACACCCGAATACACACCCGAACACACACCCGAATACCCACCCGAACACACACCCGAATACAACCCGAACACACACCCGAATACAACCCGAATACACACCCGAACACACACCCGAACACACACCCGAATACAACCCGAATACACACCCGAACACACACCCGAACACACCCGAATACACACCCGAACACACACCCGAACACACACCCGAATACAACCCGAATACACACCCGAACACACACCCGAATACAACCCGAATACACACCCGAACACACGCCCGAATACACACCCGAACACACACCCGACTACAACCCGAATACACACCCGAACACACACCCGAATACACACCCGAACACACCCGAATACTCTCCCGAACACACAACCGAACACACACCCGAACACACACCCAAACACACACCCGAACACACACCCGAATACAACCCGAACACACACCCGAACACACAACCGAATACAACCCGACTTCACACTCGAACACACACCCGAATACACACCCGAACACACCCGAACACACACCCGACTACAACCCGAATACACACCCGAACACACACCCGAACACACAACCGAATACAACCCGAATACACACACGAACACACACCCGAATACACACCCGAACACACACAAGAATACAACCCGAATACACACCCGAACACACACCCGAACACAGATCCGAATACACACCCGAACACACACCCGTACACACACCCGAACACACACCCGAACACACACCCGAACACACACCCGAATACAACCCGAATACACACCCGAACACACACCCGAACACACACCCGAATACAACCCGAATACACACCCGAACACACACCCGAATACACACCCGAACACACACCCGACTACAACCCGAATATACACCCGAACACACACCCTAATACACACCCGAACACACACCCGAACACACACCCGAATACAACCCGAATACACACCCGAATACACACCCGAATACAAACCCGAAAACACACCCGAACACACACCCGAACACACCCGAATACTCACCCGAATACACACCCGAATACACACCCGAATACAAACCCGAAAACACACCCGAACACACACCCGAATACACACCCGAACACACCTGAACACTCACCTGACTACAACCCGAATATACACCCGAACACCCACCCTAATACACACCCGAACACACACCCGAACACACACCCGAATACAACCCGAATACACACCCGAATACACACCCGAATACAAACCCGAAAACACACCCGAATACACACCCGAACACACACCCGAATGCAACCCGAATACACACCCGAATACACACCCGAACACACCCGAACACACACCCGACTACAACCCGAATTCACACCCGAACACACTCCCGAACACACACCCGAACACACCCGAATACTCACCCGAACACACAACCGAACACACACATGAACACACACCCGAATAAAACCCGAATACACACCCGAATACACACCCGAATACACACCCGAACACACACCCGAATACACACCCGAACACACACCCGAATACAACCCGAATACAAACCGAACACACACCCGAACACACACCCGAACATACACCCGACTACAACCCGAATACACACCCGAACACACACCCGACTACAACCCGAATACACACCCGAACACACTCCCGAACACACACCCGAATACAACCCGAATACACACCCGAACACACACCCGAATACAACCCGAATACACAACCGAACACACACCCAAACACACACCCGAATACAACCCGAATACACACCCGAACACACACCCGAATACAACCCGAATGCACACCCGAACACACACCCGAATACAACCCGAATACACACCCGAACACACGCCCGAATACAAACCCGAACACACACCCGACTACAACCCGAATACACACCCGAACACACACCCGAATACACACCCGAACACACACCCGAATACACACCCGAACGCACACCCGAATACAACCCGACCACACACCCGAACACACACCCGAATACAACCCGAATACACACCCGAACACACACCCGAATACACACCCGAACACACTCGAACACACACCCGACTACATCCCGAATATACACCCGAACACACACCCGAACACACACCCGAATACAACCCGAATACACACCCGAACACACACCCGAATACACACCCGAACACACAACCGAACAAACACCCGAACACACACCCGAACACACACCCGAATACAACCCGAATACACACCCGAACACAGACCCGAATACACACCCGAACACACAACCGAACACACACCCGAACACACACCCGAACACACACCCGAATACAACCCGAATACACACCCGAACACACACCCGAACACACACCCGACTACAACCCGAATACACACCCGAATACAACCCGAATACACACCCGAACACACACCCGAATACAACCCGAATACACACCCGAACACTCACCCGAATACACACCCGAATACACACCCGAACACACACCCGAATACAACCCGAACACACACCCGAATACAACCCGAATACACACAAGAACACTCACCCGAATACACACCCGAATACACACCCGAACACACACCCGAATACAACCCGAACACACACCCGAATACAACCCGAATACACACCCGAACACACACCCGAATACAACCCGAATACACACCCGAACACACGCCCGAATACACACCCGAACACACACCCGACTACAACCCGAATACACACCCGAACACACACCCGAATACACACCCGAACACACACCCGAATACACACCCGAACACACACCCGAATACAACCCGACCACACACCCGAACACACACCCGAATACAACCCGAATACACACCCGAACACACACCCGAATACACACCCGAACACACTCGAACACACACCCGACTACATCCCGAATATACACCCGAACACACACCCGAACACACACCCGAATACAACCCGAATACACACCCGAACACACACCCGAATACACACCCGAACACACAACCGAACACACACCCGAACACACACCCGAACACACACCCGAATACAACCCGAATACACACCCGAACACACACCCGAACACACACCCGACTACAACCCGAATACACACCCGAATACAACCCGAATACACACCCGAACACACACCCGAATACACACCCGAACACACACCCGAACACACACCCGAATACAACCCGAATACACAACCGAACACACACCCGAACACACACCCGACTACAACCCGAATACACACCCGAACACACTCCCGAACACACACCCGAATACAACACGAACACACACCCGAACACACACCCGAATACAACCCGAATACACACCCGAACACACACCCGAACACACACCCGAATACACACCCGAACACACACCCGAATACAACCCGAATACACTACCGAAAACTCACCCGAATACACACCCGAACACACCCGAATACTCACCCGAACACACAACCGAACACACACCCGAACACACACCCGAACACACCCGAATACTCACCCGAACACACACCCGAATACAACCCGACTACACACCCGAACACACACCCGAATACACACCCGAACACACCCGAACACACAATCGACTACAACCCGAATACACACCCGAACACACACCCGAATACACACCCGAACACACCCGAACACAGACCCGACTACAACCCGAATACAACCCGAATACACACCCGAACACACACCCGAATACAACCCGAATACACACCCGAACACACACCCGAACACACACCCGAATACAACCCGAATACACACCCGAATACAACCCGAATACACACCCGAACACACACCCGAATACACACCCGAACACACACCCGAATACAACCCGAACACACACCCGAACACACACCCGAATACAACCCGAACACACCCAAACACACACCCGAATACAATCCGAATACACACTCGAACACACACCCGAATACACACTCGAACACACCCGAACACACACCCGACTACAACCCGAATACCACCCGAATACACACCCGAACACACACCCGAATAAAACCCGAATCCACACCCGAACACACCCCCGAACACACAACCGAACACACACCCGAACACACACCCGAATACAACCCGAACACACACCCGAACACACACCCGAATACAACCCGAATACACACCCGAACACACACCCGAATATACACCCGAACACACCCGAACACACACCCGAATACAACCCGAATACACACCCGAACACACACCCGAATACAACCCGAACACACACCCGAATACAACCCGAATACACACCCGAACACACACCCGAATACAACCCGAATACACACCCGAACACACACCCGAATACACACCCGAACACACACCCGAACACACACCCAAACACACACCCGAATACAACCCGAATACACACCCGAACACACACCCGAATACAACCCGAATACACACCCGAACACACGCCCGAATACACACCCGAACACACACCCGACTACAACCCGAATACACACCCGAACACACACCCGAATACACACCCGAACACACCCGAATACTCTCCCGAACACACAACCGAACACACAGCCGAACACACCCGAACACACACCCGAATACAACCCGAACACTCACCCGAATACACACCCGAATACACACCCGAACACACACCCGAATACACACCCGAACACACACCCGAACACACACCCGAATACAACCCGAATACACACCCGAATACAGAGCCGAAAACACACCCGAACACACACCCAAACACACACCCGAATACAACCCGAATACACACCCGAACACACACCCGAATACAACCCGAATACACACCCGAACACACGCCCGAATACACACCCGAACACACACCCGACTACAACCCGAATACACACCAGAACACACACCCGAATACACACCCGAACACACCCGAATACTCTCCCGAACACACAACCGAACACACTCGAACACACACCCGACTACAACCCGAATATACACCCGAACACACACCCGAACACACACCCGAATTCAACCCGAATACACACCCGAACACACACCCGAATACACACCCGAACACACAACCGAACACACACCCGAACACACACCCGAACACACACCCGAATACAACCCGAATACACACCCGAACACACACCCGAATACACACCCGAACACACAACCGAACACACACCCGAACACACACCCGAACACACACCCGAATACAACCCGAATACACACCCGAACACACACCCGAACACACACCCGACTACAACCCGAATACACACCCGAATGCAACCCGAATACACACCCGAACACACACCCGAATACACACCCGAACACACACCCGAACACACACCCGAATACAACCCGAATACACAACCGAACACACACCCGAATACAACCCGAATACACACCCGAATACAACCCGAATACACACCCGAACATACACCCGAACACACACCCGAATACAACCCGAATACACACCCGAACACACACCCGAACACACACCCGACTACAACCCGAATACACACCCGAATGCAACCCGAATACACACCCGAACACACACCCGAATACACACCCGAACACACACCCGAACACACACCCGAATACAACCCGAATACACAACCGAACACACACCCGAATACAACCCGAATACACACCCGAATACAACCCGAATACACACCCGAACATACACCCGAACACACACCCGAATACAACCCGAATACACACCCGAACACACACCCGAACACACACCCGAATACACACCCGAACACACACCCGAACACACACCCAAACACACACCCGAATACAACCCGAATACACACCCGAACACACACCCGAATACAACCCGAATACACACCCGAACACACGCCCGAATACACACCCGAACACACCCGAATACTCTCCCGAACACACAACCGAACACACACCCGAACACACACCCGAATACAACCCGACTACACACCCGAACACACACCTGAATACACACCCGAACACACCCGAACACACACCCGACTACAACCCGAATACACACCCGAACACACACCTGAACACACACCCGAATACAACCCGAATACACACACGAACACACACCCGAATACACACCCGAATACAACCCGAACACACACCCGAACACACAACCGAATACAACCCGAACACACAACCGAATACAACCCGACTACACACCCGAACACACACCCGAATACACACCCGAACACACCCGAACACACACCCGACTACAACCCGAATACACACCCGAACACACACCTGAACACACACCCGAATACTACCCGAATACACACACGAACACACACCCGAACACACATCCGAATACACACCCGAACACACACCCGTACACACACCCGAACACACACCCGAACACACACCCGAACACACACCCGAACACACACCCGAATACAACCCGAATACTCACCCGAACACACAACCGAACACACACCCGAACACACACCCGAACACACCCGAATACTCACCCGAACACACACCCGAATACAACCCGACTACACACCCGAACACACACCCGAATACACACCCGAACACACCCGAACACACAATCGACTACAACCCGAATACACACCCGAACACACACCCGAATACACACCCGAACACACCCGAACACAGACCCGACTACAACCCGAATACAACCCGAATACACACCCGAACACACACCCGAATACAACCCGAATACACACCCGAACACACACCCGAACACACACCCGAATACAACCCGAATACACACCCGAATACAACCCGAATACACACCCGAACACACACCCGAATACACACCCGAACACACACCCGAATACAACCCGAACACACACCCGAACACACACCCGAATACAACCCGAACACACCCAAACACACACCCGAATACAATCCGAATACACACTCGAACACACACCCGAATACACACTCGAACACACCCGAACACACACCCGACTACAACCCGAATACCACCCGAATACACACCCGAACACACACCCGAATAAAACCCGAATCCACACCCGAACACACCCCCGAACACACAACCGAACACACACCCGAACACACACCCGAATACAACCCGAACACACACCCGAACACACACCCGAATACAACCCGAATACACACCCGAACACACACCCGAATATACACCCGAACACACCCGAACACACACCCGAATACAACCCGAATACACACCCGAACACACACCCGAATACAACCCGAACACACACCCGAATACAACCCGAATACACACCCGAACACACACCCGAATACAACCCGAATACACACCCGAACACACACCCGAATACACACCCGAACACACACCCGAACACACACCCAAACACACACCCGAATACAACCCGAATACACACCCGAACACACACCCGAATACAACCCGAATACACACCCGAACACACGCCCGAATACACACCCGAACACACACCCGACTACAACCCGAATACACACCCGAACACACACCCGAATACACACCCGAACACACCCGAATACTCTCCCGAACACACAACCGAACACACAGCCGAACACACCCGAACACACACCCGAATACAACCCGAACACTCACCCGAATACACACCCGAATACACACCCGAACACACACCCGCATACACACCCGAACACACACCCGAACACACACCCGAATACAACCCGAATACACACCCGAATACAGAGCCGAAAACACACCCGAACACACACCCAAACACACACCCGAATACAACCCGAATACACACCCGAACACACACCCGAATACAACCCGAATACACACCCGAACACACGCCCGAATACACACCCGAACACACACCCGACTACAACCCGAATACACACCAGAACACACACCCGAATACACACCCGAACACACCCGAATACTCTCCCGAACACACAACCGAACACACACCCGAACACACACCCGAACACACAACCGAATACAACCCGACTACACACCCGAACACACACCCGAATACACACCCGAACACACCCGAACACACACCCGACTACAACCCGAATACACACCCGAACACACACCAGAACACACACCCGAATACAACCCGAATACACACACGAACACACACCCGAATACACATCCGAACACACACCCGAATACAACCCGAATGCACACCCGAACACACACCTGAACACACATCCGAATACACACCCGAACACACACCCGAACACACACCCGAACACACATCCGAATACAACCCGACCACACACCCGAACACACACCCGAATACAACCCGAATACACACCCGAACACACACCCGAATACACACCCGAACACACTCGAACACACACCCGACTACAACCCGAATATACACCCGAACACACACCCGAACACACACCCGAATTCAACCCGAATACACACCCGAACACACACCCGAATACACACCCGAACACACAACCGAACACACACCCGAACACACACCCGAACACACACCCGAATACAACCCGAATACACACCCGAACACACACCCGAATACACACCCGAACACACAACCGAACACACACCCGAACACACACCCGAACACACACCCGAATACAACCCGAATACACACCCGAACACACACCCGAACACACACCCGACTACAACCCGAATACACACCCGAATGCAACCCGAATACACACCCGAACACACACCCGAATACACACCCGAACACACACCCGAACACACACCCGAATACAACCCGAATACACAACCGAACACACACCCGAATACAACCCGAATACACACCCGAATACAACCCGAATACACACCCGAACATACACCCGAACACACACCCGAATACAACCCGAATACACACCCGAACACACACCCGAACACACACCCGACTACAACCCGAATACACACCCGAATGCAACCCGAATACACACCCGAACACACACCCGAATACACACCCGAACACACACCCGAACACACACCCGAATACAACCCGAATACACAACCGAACACACACCCGAATACAACCCGAATACACACCCGAATACAACCCGAATACACACCCGAACATACACCCGAACACACACCCGAATACAACCCGAATACACACCCGAACACACACCCGAACACACACCCGAATACACACCCGAACACACACCCGAACACACACCCAAACACACACCCGAATACAACCCGAATACACACCCGAACACACACCCGAATACAACCCGAATACACACCCGAACACACGCCCGAATACACACCCGAACACACCCGAATACTCTCCCGAACACACAACCGAACACACACCCGAACACACACCCGAATACAACCCGACTACACACCCGAACACACACCTGAATACACACCCGAACACACCCGAACACACACCCGACTACAACCCGAATACACACCCGAACACACACCTGAACACACACCCGAATACAACCCGAATACACACACGAACACACACCCGAATACACACCCGAATACAACCCGAACACACACCCGAACACACAACCGAATACAACCCGAACACACAACCGAATACAACCCGACTACACACCCGAACACACACCCGAATACACACCCGAACACACCCGAACACACACCCGACTACAACCCGAATACACACCCGAACACACACCTGAACACACACCCGAATACTACCCGAATACACACACGAACACACACCCGAACACACATCCGAATACACACCCGAACACACACCCGTACACACACCCGAACACACACCCGAACACACACCCGAACACACTCCCGAACACACACCCGAATACAACCCGAATACACACCCGAACACACACCCGAACACACACCCGAATACAACCCGAATACACACCCGAACACACACCCGAATACACACCCGAACACACCCGAACACACACCCGACTACAACCCGAATATACACCCGAACACACACCCTAATACACACCCGAACACACACCCGAATGCAACCCGAATACACACGCGAATACACACCCGAACACACCCGAACACACACCCGACTACAACCCGAATACACACCCGAACACACTCCCGAACACACACCCGAACACACCCGAATACTCACCCGAACACACAACCGAACACACACATGAACACACACCCGAATAAAACCCGAATACAACCCGAATACACAACCGAACACACACCCGAATACAACCCGAATACACACCCGAACACTCACCCGAATACACACCCGAATACACACCCGAACACACACCCGAACACACACCCGAACACACACCCGAATACAACCCGAATACACACCCGAACACACACCCGAACACACACCCGAATACACACCCGAACACACACCCGAACACACACCCAAACACACACCCGAATGCAACCCGAATACACACCCGAATACAACCCGAATACACACCCGAACACGCGCCCGAATACCCACCCGAACACACACCCAAATACAACCCGAATACACACCCGAACATACACCCGAATACACACCCGAACACACCCGAATACTCTCCCGAACACACAACCGAACACACACCCGAACACACCCGAATACTCACCCGAACACACAACCGAACACACACCCGAACACACACCCGAACACACACCCGAACACACACCCGAATACAACCCGAACACACAACCGAATACAACCCGACTACACACCCGAACACACACCCGAATACACACCCGAACACACCCGAACACACACCCGACTACAACCCGAATACACACCCGAACACACACCCGAACACACACCCGAATACAACCCGAATACACACACGAACACACACCCGAATACACACCCGAACACACACCCGAATACAACCCGAATACACACCCGAACACACACCCGAACACACATCCGAATACACACCCGAACACACACCCGTACACACACCCGAACACACACCCGAACACACACCCGAACACACACCCGAATACAAACCGAATACACACCCGAACACACACCCGAACACACACCCGAATACAACCCGAATGAACACCCGAACACACACCCGAACACACACCCGAATACACACCCGAACACACACCCGAATGCAACCCGAATACACACCCGAAGACACACCCGAACACACCCGAACACACACCCGACTACAACCCGAATACACACCCGAACACACTCCCGAACACACACCCGAATACAACACGAACACACACCCGAACACACACCCGAATACAACCCGAATACACACCCGAACACACACCCGAACACACACCCGAATACACACCCGAACACACACCCGAATACAACCCGAATACACTACCGAAAACTCACCCGAATACACACCCGAACACACCCGAATACTCACCCGAACACACAACCGAACACACACCCGAACACACACCCGAACACACCCGAATACTCACCCGAACACACACCCGAATACAACCCGACTACACACCCGAACACACAC
Source organism: Cryptocephalus primarius (assembly GCA_963576515.1). Classification (NCBI taxonomy): domain Eukaryota; kingdom Metazoa; phylum Arthropoda; class Insecta; order Coleoptera; family Chrysomelidae; genus Cryptocephalus; species Cryptocephalus primarius. Next base: position 8,639,810 of record OY754951.1, on the reverse strand, counting down.
CCGAATACACACCCGAACACACCCGAACACACAATCGACTACAACCCGAATACACACCCGAACACACACCCGAATACACACCCGAACACACCCGAACACACACCCGACTACAACCCGAATATACACCCGAACACACACCCTAATACACACCCGAACACACACCCGAATGCAACCCGAATACACACGCGAATACACACCCGAACACACCCGAACACACACCCGACTACAACCCGAATACACACCCGAACACACTCCCGAACACACACCCGAACACACCCGAATACTCACCCGAACACACAACCGAACACACACATGAACACACACCCGAATAAAACCCGAATACAACCCGAATACACAACCGAACACACACCCGAATACAACCCGAATACACACCCGAACACTCACCCGAATACACACCCGAATACACACCCGAACACACACCCGAACACACACCCGAACACACACCCGAATACAACCCGAATACACACCCGAACACACACCCGAACACACACCCGAATACACACCCGAACACACACCCGAACACACACCCAAACACACACCCGAATGCAACCCGAATACACACCCGAATACAACCCGAATACACACCCGAACACGCGCCCGAATACACACCCGAACACACACCCAAATACAACCCGAATACACACCCGAACATACACCCGAATACACACCCGAACACACCCGAATACTCTCCCGAACACACAACCGAACACACACCCGAACACACACCCGAACACACCCGAATACTCACCCGAACACACAACCGAACACACACCCGAACACACACCCGAACACACACCCGAACACACACCCGAATACAACCCGAACACACAACCGAATACAACCCGACTACACACCCGAACACACACCCGAATACACACCCGAACACACCCGAACACACACCCGACTACAACCCGAATACACACCCGAACACACACAGGAACACACACCCGAATACAACCCGAATACACACACGAACACACACCCGAATACACACCCGAACACACACCCGAATACAACCCGAATACACACCCGAACACACACCCGAACACACATCCGAATACACACCCGAACACACACCCGTACACACACCCGAACACACACCCGAACACACACCCGAACACACACCCGAATACAACCCGAATACACACCCGAACACACACCCGAATACAACCCGAATAAACACCCGAACACACACCCGAACACACACCCGAATACACACCCGAACACACACCCGAATGCAACCCGAATACACACCCGAAGACACACCCGAACACACCCGAACACACACCCGACTACAACCCGAATACACACCCGAACACACTCCCGAACACACACCCGAATACAACACGAACACACACCCGAACACACACCCGAATACAACCCGAATACACACCCGAACACACACCCGAACACACACCCGAATACACACCCGAACACACACCCGAATACAACCCGAATACACTACCGAAAACTCACCCGAATACACACCCGAACACACCCGAATACTCACCCGAACACACAACCGAACACACACCCGAACACACACCCGAACACACCCGAATACTCACCCGAACACACACCCGAATACAACCCGACTACACACCCGAACACACACCCGAATACACACCCGAACACACCCGAACACACAATCGACTACAACCCGAATACACACCCGAACACACACCCGAATACAACCCGAATACACACCCGAACACACACCCGAACACACACCCGAATACAACCCGAATACACACCCGAATACAACCCGAATACACACCCGAACACACACCCGAATACACACCCGAACACACACCCGAATACAACCCGAATACACACCCGAACACACACCCGAATGCACACCCGAAAACACACCCGAATACAACCCGAATACACACCCGAACACACACCCGAACACACTCCCGAACACACACCCGAATACAACCCGAATACACACCCGAACACACACCCGAATACACACCCGAATACACTCCCGAACACACACCCGAATACACACCCGAACACACACCCGAACACACCCGAACACACAATCGACTACAACCCGAATACACACCCGAACACACACCCGAATACACACCCGAACACACACCCGAATGCACACCCGAACACACACCCGAATACAACCCGAATACACACCCGAACACACACCCGAACACACTCCCGAACACACACCCGAATACAACCCGAATACACACCCGAACACACACCCGAATACAACCCGAATACAAACCCGAACACACACCCGAACACACACCCGAATACAACCCGAATACACACCCGAATACAACCCGAATACACACCCGAACACACACCCGAATACACACCCGAACACACACCCGAATACAACCCGAACACACACCCGAACACACACCCGAATACAACCCGAACACACCCGAACACACACCCGAATACAATCCGAATACACACTCGAACACACACCCGAATACACACTCGAACACACCCGAACACACACCCGACTACAACCCGAATACCACCCGAATACACACCCGAACACACACCCGAATAAAACCCGAATCCACACCCGAACACACACCCGAACACACAACCGAACACACACCCGAACACACACCCGAACACACACCCGAATACAACCCGAATACACACCCGAACACACACCCGAATATACACCCGAACACACCCGAACACACACCCGAATACAACCCGAATACACACCCGAACACACACCCGAACACACACACACGAATACAACCCGAATACAACCCGAATACACACCCGAACACACACCCGAACACACACCCGAATACACACCCGAACACACAACCGAACACACACACGAACACACACCCGAACACACACCCGAATACAACCCGAATACACACCCGAACACACACCCGAATACACACCCGAACACACCCGAATACTAACCCGAACACACAACCGAACACACAGCCGAACACACCCGAACACACACCCGAATACAACCCGAACACTCACCCGAATACACACCCGAATACACACCCGAACACACACCCGAATACACACCCGAACACACACCCGAACACACACCCGAATACAACCCGAATACACACCCGAATACAGAGCCGAAAACACACCCGAACACACACCCAAACACACACCCAAACACACACCCGAATACAACCCGAATACACACCCGAACACACACCTGAATACAACCCGAATACACACCCGAACACACGCCCGAATACACACCCGAACACACACCCGACTACAACCCGAATACACACCCGAACACACACCCGAATACACACCCGAACACACCCGAATACTCTCCCGAACACACAACCGAACACACACCCGAACACACCCGAATACTCACCCGAACACACAACCGAACACACACCGGAACACACACCCGAACACACACCCGAATACAACCCGAACACACACCCGAACACACAACCGAATACAACCCGACTACACACCCGAACACACACCCGAATACACACCCGAACACACCCGAACACACACCCGACTACAACCCGAATACACACCCGAACACACACCAGAACACACACCCGAATACAACCCGAATACACACACGAACACACACCCGAATACACATCCGAACACACACCCGAATACAACCCGAATGCACACCCGAACACACACCTGAACACACATCCGAATACACACCCGAACACACACCCGAACACACACCCGAACACACATCCGAATACAACCCGACCACACACCCGAACACACACCCGAATACAACCCGAATACACACCCGAACACACACCCGAATACACACCCGAACACACTCGAACACACACCCGACTACAACCCGAATATACACCCGAACACACACCCGAACACACACCCGAATTCAACCCGAATACACACCCGAACACACACCCGAATACACACCCGAACACACAACCGAACACACACCCGAACACACACCCGAACACACACCCGAATACAACCCGAATACACACCCGAACACACACCCGAATACACACCCGAACACACAACCGAACACACACCCGAACACACACCCGAACACACACCCGAATACAACCCGAATACACACCCGAACACACACCCGAACACACACCCGACTACAACCCGAATACACACCCGAATACAACCCGAATACACACCCGAACACACACCCGAATACACACCCGAACACACACCCGAACACACACCCGAATACAACCCGAATACACAACCGAACACACACCCGAATACAACCCGAATACACACCCGAATACAACCCGAATACACACCCGAACACACACCCGAACACACACCCGAATACAACCCGAATACACACCCGAACACACACCCGAACACACACCCGAATACACACCCGAACACACACCCGAACACACACCCAAACACACACCCGAATACAACCCGAATACACACCCGAACACACACCCGAATACAACCCGAATACACACCCGAACACACGCCCGAATACACACCCGAACACACCCGAATACTCTCCCGAACACACAACCGAAACACACGCGAACACACACCCGAATACAACCCGACTACACACCCGAACACACACCTGAATACACACCCGAACACACCCGAACACACACCCGACTACAACCCGAATACACACCCGAACACACACCTGAACACACACCCGAATACAACCCGAATACACACACGAACACACACCCGAATACACACCCGAATACAACCCGAACACACACCCGAACACACAACCGAATACAACCCGAACACACAACCGAATACAACCCGACTACACACCCGAACACACACCCGAATACACACCCGAACACACCCGAACACACACCCGACTACAACCCGAATACACACCCGAACACACACCTGAACACACACCCGAATACACACACGAACACACACCCGAATACACACCCGAACACACACCCGAATACAACCCGAATACACACCCGAACACACACCCGAACACACATCCGAATACACACCCGAACACACACCCGTACACACACCCGAACACACACCCGAACACACACCCGAACACACACCCGAATACAACCCGAATACACACCCGAACACACACCCGAACACACACCCGAATACAACCCGAATACACACCCGAACACACACCCGAATACACACCCGAACACACCCGAACACACACCCGACTACAACCCGAATATACACCCGAACACACACCCTAATACACACCCGAACACACACCCGAATTCAACCCGAATACACACGCGAATACACACCCGAACACACCCGAACACACACCCGACTACAACCCGAATACACACCCGAACACACCCGAATACTCACCCGAACACACAACCGAACACACACATGAACACACACCCGAATAAAACCCGAATACAACCCGAATACACAACCGAACACACACCCGAATACAACCTGAATACACACCCGAACACTCACCCGAATACACACCCGAATACACACCCGAACACACACCCGAACACACACCCGAACACACACCCGAATACAACCCGAATACACACCCGAACACACACCCGAACACACACCCGAATACACACCCGAACACACACCCGAACACACACCCAAACACACACCCGAATGCAACCCGAATACACACCCGAACACACACCCGAATACACACCCGAACACACACCCGAATACAACCCGAACACACACCCGAACACACACCCGAATACAACCCGAACACACCCGAACACACACCCGAATACAATCCGAATACACACTCGAACACACACCCGAATACACACTCGAACACACCCGAACACACACCCGACTACAACCCGAATACCACCCGAATACACACCCGAACACACACCCGAATAAAACCCGAATCCACACCCGAACACACACCCGAACACACAACCGAACACACACCCGAACACACACCCGAACACACACCCGAATACAACCCGAATACACACCCGAACACACACCCGAATATACACCCGAACACACCCGAACACACACCCGAATACAACCCGAATACACACCCGAACACACACCCGAACACACACACACGAATACAACCCGAATACAACCCGAATACACACCCGAACACACACCCGAACACACACCCGAATACACACCCGAACACACAACCGAACACACACACGAACACACACCCGAACACACCCGAATACAACCCGAATACACACCCGAACACACACCCGAATACACACCCGAACACACCCGAATACTAACCCGAACACACAACCGAACACACAGCCGAACACACCCGAACACACACCCGAATACAACCCGAACACTCACCCGAATACACACCCGAATACACACCCGAACACACACCCGAATACACACCCGAACACACACCCGAACACACACCCGAATACAACCCGAATACACACCCGAATACAGAGCCGAAAACACACCCGAACACACACCCAAACACACACCCAAACACACACCCGAATACAACCCGAATACACACCCGAACACACACCCGAATACAACCCGAATACACACCCGAACACACGCCCGAATACACACCCGAACACACACCCGACTACAACCCGAATACACACCCGAACACACACCCGAATACACACCCGAACACACCCGAATACTCTCCCGAACACACAACCGAACACACACCCGAACACACCCGAATACTCACCCGAACACACAACCGAACACACACCGGAACACACACCCGAACACACACCCGAATACAACCCGAACACACACCCGAACACACAACCGAATACAACCCGACTACACACCCGAACACACACCCGAATACACACCCGAACACACCCGAACACACACCCGACTACAACCCGAATACACACCCGAACACACACCAGAACACACTCCCGAATACAACCCGAATACACACACGAACACACACCCGAATACACATCCGAACACACACCCGAATACAACCCGAATGCACACCCGAACACACACCTGAACACACATCCGAATACACACCCGAACACACACCCGAACACACACCCGAACACACATCCGAATACAACCCGACCACACACCCGAACACACACCCGAATACAACCCGAATACACACCCGAACACACACCCGAATACACACCCGAACACACTCGAACACACACCCGACTACAACCCGAATATACACCCGAACACACACCCGAACACACACCCGAATTCAACCCGAACACACCCGAACACACACCCGAATACACACCCGAACACACAACCGAACACACACCCGAACACACACCCGAACACACACCCGAATACAACCCGAATACACACCCGAACACACACCCGAATACACACCCGAACACACAACCGAACACACACCCGAACACACACCCGAACACACACCCGAATACAACCCGAATACACACCCGAACACACACCCGAACACACACCCGACTACAACCCGAATACACACCCGAATACAACCCGAATACACACCCGAACACACACCCGAATACACACCCGAACACACACCCGAACACACACCCGAATACAACCCGAATACACAACCGAACACACACCCGAATACAACCCGAATACACACCCGAATACAACCCGAATACACACCCGAACACACACCCGAACACACACCCGAATACAACCCGAATACACACCCGAACACACACCCGAACACACACCCGAATACACACCCGAACACACACCCGAACACACACCCAAACACACACCCGAATACAACCCGAATACACACCCGAACACACACCCGAATACAACCCGAATACACACCCGAACACACGCCCGAATACACACCCGAACACACCCGAATACTCTCCCGAACACACAACCGAAACACACCCGAACACACACCCGAATACAACCCGACTACACACCCGAACACACACCTGAATACACACCCGAACACACCCGAACACACACCCGACTACAACCCGAATACACACCCGAACACACACCTGAACACACACCCGAATACAACCCGAATACACACACGAACACACACCCGAATACACACCCGAATACAACCCGAACACACACCCGAACACACAACCGAATACAACCCGAACACACAACCGAATACAACCCGACTACACACCCGAACACACACCCGAATACACACCCGAACACACCCGAACACACACCCGACTACAACCCGAATACACACCCGAACACACACCTGAACACACACCCGAATACAACCCGAATACACACCCGAATACACACCCGAACACACACCCGAATACAACCCGAATACACACCCGAACACACACCCGAACACACATCCGAATACACACCCGAACACACACCCGTACACACACCCGAACACACACCCGAACACACACCCGAACACACACCCGAATACAACCCGAATACACACCCGAACACACACCCGAACACACACCCGAATACAACCCGAATACACACCCGAACACACACCCGAATACACACCCGAACACACCCGAACACACACCCGACTACAACCCGAATATACACCCGAACACACACCCTAATACACACCCGAACACACACCCGAATGCAACCCGAATACACACGCGAATACACACCCGAACACACTCCCGAACACACACCCGAACACACCCGAATACTCACCCGAACACACAACCGAACACACACATGAACACACACCCGAATAAAACCCGAATACAACCCGAATACACAACCGAACACACACCCGAATACAACCCGAATACACACCCGAACACTCACCCGAATACACACCCGAATACACACCCGAACACACACCCGAACACACACCCGAACACACACCCGAATACAACCCGAATACACACCCGAACACACACCCGAACACACACCCGAATACACACCCGAACACACACCCGAAGACACACCCAAACACACACCCGAATGCAACCCGAATACACACCCGAATACAACCCGAATACACACCCGAACACGCGCCCGAATACACACCCGAACACACACCCAAATACAACCCGAATACACACCCGAACATACACCCGAATACACACCCGAACACACCCGAATACTCTCCCGAACACACAACCGAACACACACCCGAACACACACCCGAACACACCCGAATACTCACCCGAACACACAACCGAACACACACCCGAACACACACCCGAACACACACCCGAACACACACCCGAATACAACCCGAACACACAACCGAATACAACCCGACTACACACCCGAACACACACCCGAATACACACCCGAACACACCCGAACACACACCCGACTACAACCCGAATACACACCCGAACACACACCCGAACACACACCCGAATACAACCCGAATACACACACGAACACACACCCGAATACACACCCGAACACACACCCGAATACAACCCGAATACACACCCGAACACACATCCGAATACACACCCGAACACACACCCGTACACACACCCGAACACACACCCGAACACACACCCGAACACACACCCGAATACAACCCGAATACACACCCGAACACACACCCGAATACAACCCGAATAAACACCCGAACACACACCCGAACACACACCCGAATACACACCCGAACACACACCCGAATGCAACCCGAATACACACCCGAAGACACACCCGAACACACCCGAACACACACCCGACTACAACCCGAATACACACCCGAACACACTCCCGAACACACACCCGAATACAACACGAACACACACCCGAACACACACCCGAATACAATCCGAATACACACCCGAACACACACCCGAACACACACCCGAATACACACCCGAACACACACCCGAATACAACCCGAATACACTACCGAAAACTCACCCGAATACACACCCGAACACACCCGAATACTCACCCGAACACACAACCGAACACACACCCGAACACACACCCGAACACACCCGAATACTCACCCGAACACACACCCGAATACAACCCGACTACACACCCGAACACACACCCGAATACACACCCGAACACACCCGAACACACAATCGACTACAACCCGAATACACACCCGAACACACACCCGAATACACACCCGAACACACCCGAACACAGACCCGACTACAACCCGAATACAACCCGAATACACACCCGAACACACACCCGAATACAACCCGAATACACACCCGAACACACACCCGAACACACACCCGAATACAACCCGAATACACACCCGAATACAACCCGAATACACACCCGAACACACACCCGAATACACACCCGAACACACACCCGAATACAACCCGAACACACACCCGAACACACACCCGAATACAACCCGAACACACCCAAACACACACCCGAATACAATCCGAATACACACTCGAACACACACCCGAATACACACTCGAACACACCCGAACACACACCCGACTACAACCCGAATACCACCCGAATACACACCCGAACACACACCCGAATAAAACCCGAATCCACACCCGAACACACCCCCGAACACACAACCGAACACACACCCGAACACACACCCGAATACAACCCGAACACACACCCGAACACACACCCGAATACAACCCGAATACACACCCGAACACACACCCGAATATACACCCGAACACACCCGAACACACACCCGAATACAACCCGAATACACACCCGAACACACACCCGAATACAACCCGAACACACACCCGAATACAACCCGAATACACACCCGAACACACACCCGAATACAACCCGAATACACACCCGAACACACACCCGAATACACACCCGAACACACACCCGAACACACACCCAAACACACACCCGAATACAACCCGAATACACACCCGAACACACACCCGAATACAACCCGAATACACACCCGAACACACGCCCGAATACACACCCGAACACACACCCGACTACAACCCGAATACACACCCGAACACACACCCGAATACACACCCGAACACACCCGAATACTCTCCCGAACACACAACCGAACACACAGCCGAACACACCCGAACACACACCCGAATACAACCCGAACACTCACCCGAATACACACCCGAATACACACCCGAACACACACCCGAATACACACCCGAACACACACCCGAACACACACCCGAATACAACCCGAATACACACCCGAATACAGAGCCGAAAACACACCCGAACACACACCCAAACACACACCCGAATACAACCCGAATACACACCCGAACACACACCCGAATACAACCCGAATACACACCCGAACACACGCCCGAATACACACCCGAACACACACCCGACTACAACCCGAATACACACCAGAACACACACCCGAATACACACCCGAACACACCCGAATACTCTCCCGAACACACAACCGAACACACTCGAACACACACCCGACTACAACCCGAATATACACCCGAACACACACCCGAACACACACCCGAATTCAACCCGAATACACACCCGAACACACACCCGAATACACACCCGAACACACAACCGAACACACACCCGAACACACACCCGAACACACACCCGAATACAACCCGAATACACACCCGAACACACACCCGAATACACACCCGAACACACAACCGAACACACACCCGAACACACACCCGAACACACACCCGAATACAACCCGAATACACACCCGAACACACACCCGAACACACACCCGACTACAACCCGAATACACACCCGAATGCAACCCGAATACACACCCGAACACACACCCGAATACACACCCGAACACACACCCGAACACACACCCGAATACAACCCGAATACACAACCGAACACACACCCGAATACAACCCGAATACACACCCGAATACAACCCGAATACACACCCGAACATACACCCGAACACACACCCGAATACAACCCGAATACACACCCGAACACACACCCGAACACACACCCGACTACAACCCGAATACACACCCGAATGCAACCCGAATACACACCCGAACACACACCCGAATACACACCCGAACACACACCCGAACACACACCCGAATACAACCCGAATACACAACCGAACACACACCCGAATACAACCCGAATACACACCCGAATACAACCCGAATACACACCCGAACATACACCCGAACACACACCCGAATACAACCCGAATACACACCCGAACACACACCCGAACACACACCCGAATACACACCCGAACACACACCCGAACACACACCCAAACACACACCCGAATACAACCCGAATACACACCCGAACACACACCCGAATACAACCCGAATACACACCCGAACACACGCCCGAATACACACCCGAACACACCCGAATACTCTCCCGAACACACAACCGAACACACACCCGAACACACACCCGAATACAACCCGACTACACACCCGAACACACACCTGAATACACACCCGAACACACCCGAACACACACCCGACTACAACCCGAATACACACCCGAACACACACCTGAACACACACCCGAATACAACCCGAATACACACACGAACACACACCCGAATACACACCCGAATACAACCCGAACACACACCCGAACACACAACCGAATACAACCCGAACACACAACCGAATACAACCCGACTACACACCCGAACACACACCCGAATACACACCCGAACACACCCGAACACACACCCGACTACAACCCGAATACACACCCGAACACACACCTGAACACACACCCGAATACTACCCGAATACACACACGAACACACACCCGAACACACATCCGAATACACACCCGAACACACACCCGTACACACACCCGAACACACACCCGAACACACACCCGAACACACACCCGAACACACACCCGAATACAACCCGAATACTCACCCGAACACACAACCGAACACACACCCGAACACACACCCGAACACACCCGAATACTCACCCGAACACACACCCGAATACAACCCGACTACACACCCGAACACACACCCGAATACACACCCGAACACACCCGAACACACAATCGACTACAACCCGAATACACACCCGAACACACACCCGAATACACACCCGAACACACCCGAACACAGACCCGACTACAACCCGAATACAACCCGAATACACACCCGAACACACACCCGAATACAACCCGAATACACACCCGAACACACACCCGAACACACACCCGAATACAACCCGAATACACACCCGAATACAACCCGAATACACACCCGAACACACACCCGAATACACACCCGAACACACACCCGAATACAACCCGAACACACACCCGAACACACACCCGAATACAACCCGAACACACCCAAACACACACCCGAATACAATCCGAATACACACTCGAACACACACCCGAATACACACTCGAACACACCCGAACACACACCCGACTACAACCCGAATACCACCCGAATACACACCCGAACACACACCCGAATAAAACCCGAATCCACACCCGAACACACCCCCGAACACACAACCGAACACACACCCGAACACACACCCGAATACAACCCGAACACACACCCGAACACACACCCGAATACAACCCGAATACACACCCGAACACACACCCGAATATACACCCGAACACACCCGAACACACACCCGAATACAACCCGAATACACACCCGAACACACACCCGAATACAACCCGAACACACACCCGAATACAACCCGAATACACACCCGAACACACACCCGAATACAACCCGAATACACACCCGAACACACACCCGAATACACACCCGAACACACACCCGAACACACACCCAAACACACACCCGAATACAACCCGAATACACACCCGAACACACACCCGAATACAACCCGAATACACACCCGAACACACGCCCGAATACACACCCGAACACACACCCGACTACAACCCGAATACACACCCGAACACACACCCGAATACACACCCGAACACACCCGAATACTCTCCCGAACACACAACCGAACACACAGCCGAACACACCCGAACACACACCCGAATACAACCCGAACACTCACCCGAATACACACCCGAATACACACCCGAACACACACCCGAATACACACCCGAACACACACCCGAACACACACCCGAATACAACCCGAATACACACCCGAATACAGAGCCGAAAACACACCCGAACACACACCCAAACACACACCCGAATACAACCCGAATACACACCCGAACACACACCCGAATACAACCCGAATACACACCCGAACACACGCCCGAATACACACCCGAACACACACCCGACTACAACCCGAATACACACCAGAACACACACCCGAATACACACCCGAACACACCCGAATACTCTCCCGAACACACAACCGAACACACACCCGAACACACACCCGAACACACAACCGAATACAACCCGACTACACACCCGAACACACACCCGAATACACACCCGAACACACCCGAACACACACCCGACTACAACCCGAATACACACCCGAACACACACCAGAACACACACCCGAATACAACCCGAATACACACACGAACACACACCCGAATACACATCCGAACACACACCCGAATACAACCCGAATGCACACCCGAACACACACCTGAACACACATCCGAATACACACCCGAACACACACCCGAACACACACCCGAACACACATCCGAATACAACCCGACCACACACCCGAACACACACCCGAATACAACCCGAATACACACCCGAACACACACCCGAATACACACCCGAACACACTCGAACACACACCCGACTACAACCCGAATATACACCCGAACACACACCCGAACACACACCCGAATTCAACCCGAATACACACCCGAACACACACCCGAATACACACCCGAACACACAACCGAACACACACCCGAACACACACCCGAACACACACCCGAATACAACCCGAATACACACCCGAACACACACCCGAATACACACCCGAACACACAACCGAACACACACCCGAACACACACCCGAACACACACCCGAATACAACCCGAATACACACCCGAACACACACCCGAACACACACCCGACTACAACCCGAATACACACCCGAATGCAACCCGAATACACACCCGAACACACACCCGAATACACACCCGAACACACACCCGAACACACACCCGAATACAACCCGAATACACAACCGAACACACACCCGAATACAACCCGAATACACACCCGAATACAACCCGAATACACACCCGAACATACACCCGAACACACACCCGAATACAACCCGAATACACACCCGAACACACACCCGAACACACACCCGACTACAACCCGAATACACACCCGAATGCAACCCGAATACACACCCGAACACACACCCGAATACACACCCGAACACACACCCGAACACACACCCGAATACAACCCGAATACACAACCGAACACACACCCGAATACAACCCGAATACACACCCGAATACAACCCGAATACACACCCGAACATACACCCGAACACACACCCGAATACAACCCGAATACACACCCGAACACACACCCGAACACACACCCGAATACACACCCGAACACACACCCGAACACACACCCAAACACACACCCGAATACAACCCGAATACACACCCGAACACACACCCGAATACAACCCGAATACACACCCGAACACACGCCCGAATACACACCCGAACACACCCGAATACTCTCCCGAACACACAACCGAACACACACCCGAACACACACCCGAATACAACCCGACTACACACCCGAACACACACCTGAATACACACCCGAACACACCCGAACACACACCCGACTACAACCCGAATACACACCCGAACACACACCTGAACACACACCCGAATACAACCCGAATACACACACGAACACACACCCGAATACACACCCGAATACAACCCGAACACACACCCGAACACACAACCGAATACAACCCGAACACACAACCGAATACAACCCGACTACACACCCGAACACACACCCGAATACACACCCGAACACACCCGAACACACACCCGACTACAACCCGAATACACACCCGAACACACACCTGAACACACACCCGAATACTACCCGAATACACACACGAACACACACCCGAACACACATCCGAATACACACCCGAACACACACCCGTACACACACCCGAACACACACCCGAACACACACCCGAACACACACCCGAACACACACCCGAATACAACCCGAATACACACCCGAACACACACCCGAACACACACCCGAATACAACCCGAATACACACCCGAACACACACCCGAATACACACCCGAACACACCCGAACACACACCCGACTACAACCCGAATATACACCCGAACACACACCCTAATACACACCCGAACACACACCCGAATGCAACCCGAATACACACGCGAATACACACCCGAACACACCCGAACACACACCCGACTACAACCCGAATACACACCCGAACACACTCCCGAACACACACCCGAACACACCCGAATACTCACCCGAACACACAACCGAACACACACATGAACACACACCCGAATAAAACCCGAATACAACCCGAATACACAACCGAACACACACCCGAATACAACCCGAATACACACCCGAACACTCACCCGAATACACACCCGAATACACACCCGAACACACACCCGAACACACACCCGAACACACACCCGAATACAACCCGAATACACACCCGAACACACACCCGAACACACACCCGAATACACACCCGAACACACACCCGAACACACACCCAAACACACACCCGAATGCAACCCGAATACACACCCGAATACAACCCGAATACACACCCGAACACGCGCCCGAATACACACCCGAACACACACCCAAATACAACCCGAATACACACCCGAACATACACCCGAATACACACCCGAACACACCCGAATACTCTCCCGAACACACAACCGAACACACACCCGAACACACCCGAATACTCACCCGAACACACAACCGAACACACACCCGAACACACACCCGAACACACACCCGAACACACACCCGAATACAACCCGAACACACAACCGAATACAACCCGACTACACACCCGAACACACACCCGAATACACACCCGAACACACCCGAACACACACCCGACTACAACCCGAATACACACCCGAACACACACCCGAACACACACCCGAATACAACCCGAATACACACACGAACACACACCCGAATACACACCCGAACACACACCCGAATACAACCCGAATACACACCCGAACACACACCCGAACACACATCCGAATACACACCCGAACACACACCCGTACACACACCCGAACACACACCCGAACACACACCCGAACACACACCCGAATACAAACCGAATACACACCCGAACACACACCCGAACACACACCCGAATACAACCCGAATAAACACCCGAACACACACCCGAACACACACCCGAATACACACCCGAACACACACCCGAATGCAACCCGAATACACACCCGAAGACACACCCGAACACACCCGAACACACACCCGACTACAACCCGAATACACACCCGAACACACTCCCGAACACACACCCGAATACAACACGAACACACACCCGAACACACACCCGAATACAACCCGAATACACACCCGAACACACACCCGAACACACACCCGAATACACACCCGAACACACACCCGAATACAACCCGAATACACTACCGAAAACTCACCCGAATACACACCCGAACACACCCGAATACTCACCCGAACACACAACCGAACACACACCCGAACACACACCCGAACACACCCGAATACTCACCCGAACACACACCCGAATACAACCCGACTACACACCCGAACACACACCCGAATACACACCCGAACACACCCGAACACACAATCGACTACAACCCGAATACACACCCGAACACACACCCGAATACACACCCGAACACACCCGAACACACACCCGACTACAACCCGAATATACACCCGAACACACACCCTAATACACACCCGAACACACACCCGAATGCAACCCGAATACACACGCGAATACACACCCGAACACACCCGAACACACACCCGACTACAACCCGAATACACACCCGAACACACTCCCGAACACACACCCGAACACACCCGAATACTCACCCGAACACACAACCGAACACACACATGAACACACACCCGAATAAAACCCGAATACAACCCGAATACACAACCGAACACACACCCGAATACAACCCGAATACACACCCGAACACTCACCCGAATACACACCCGAATACACACCCGAACACACACCCGAACACACACCCGAACACACACCCGAATACAACCCGAATACACACCCGAACACACACCCGAACACACACCCGAATACACACCCGAACACACACCCGAACACACACCCAAACACACACCCGAATGCAACCCGAATACACACCCGAATACAACCCGAATACACACCCGAACACGCGCCCGAATACACACCCGAACACACACCCAAATACAACCCGAATACACACCCGAACATACACCCGAATACACACCCGAACACACCCGAATACTCTCCCGAACACACAACCGAACACACACCCGAACACACACCCGAACACACCCGAATACTCACCCGAACACACAACCGAACACACACCCGAACACACACCCGAACACACACCCGAACACACACCCGAATACAACCCGAACACACAACCGAATACAACCCGACTACACACCCGAACACACACCCGAATACACACCCGAACACACCCGAACACACACCCGACTACAACCCGAATACACACCCGAACACACACCCGAACACACACCCGAATACAACCCGAATACACACACGAACACACACCCGAATACACACCCGAACACACACCCGAATACAACCCGAATACACACCCGAACACACACCCGAACACACATCCGAATACACACCCGAACACACACCCGTACACACACCCGAACACACACCCGAACACACACCCGAACACACACCCGAATACAACCCGAATACACACCCGAACACACACCCGAACACACACCCGAATACAACCCGAATAAACACCCGAACACACACCCGAACACACACCCGAATACACACCCGAACACACACCCGAATGCAACCCGAATACACACCCGAAGACACACCCGAACACACCCGAACACACACCCGACTACAACCCGAATACACACCCGAACACACTCCCGAACACACACCCGAATACAACACGAACACACACCCGAACACACACCCGAATACAACCCGAATACACACCCGAACACACACCCGAACACACACCCGAATACACACCCGAACACACACCCGAATACAACCCGAATACACTACCGAAAACTCACCCGAATACACACCCGAACACACCCGAATACTCACCCGAACACACAACCGAACACACACCCGAACACACACCCGAACACACCCGAATACTCACCCGAACACACACCCGAATACAACCCGACTACACACCCGAACACACACCCGAATACACACCCGAACACACCCGAACACACAATCGACTACAACCCGAATACACACCCGAACACACACCCGAATACAACCCGAATACACACCCGAACACACACCCGAACACACACCCGAATACAACCCGAATACACACCCGAATACAACCCGAATACACACCCGAACACACACCCGAATACACACCCGAACACACACCCGAATACAACCCGAATACACACCCGAACACACACCCGAATGCACACCCGAAAACACACCCGAATACAACCCGAATACACACCCGAACACACACCCGAACACACTCCCGAACACACACCCGAATACAACCCGAATACACACCCGAACACACACCCGAATACACACCCGAATACACTCCCGAACACACACCCGAATACACACCCGAACACACACCCGAACACACACCCGAACACACCCGAATACTCACCCGAACACACACCCGAACACACACCCGAATACAACCCGAATACACACCCGAATACACACCCGAATACACTCCCGAACACACACCCGAATACACACCCGAACACACACCCGAACACACACCCGAACACACCCGAATACTCTCCCGAACACACAACCGAACGCACACCCGAACACACACCCGAATACAACCCGACTACACACCCGAACACACACCTGAATACACACCCGAACACACCCGAACACACACCCGACTACAACCCGAACACTCACCCGAATACACACCCGAATACACACCCGAACACACACCCGAATACACACCCGAACACACACCCGAACACACACCCGAACACACACCCGAATACAACCCGAATACACACCCGAACACACACCCGAACCCACACCCGAACACACACCCGAACACACACCCGAATACAACCCGAACACACCCGAACACACACCCGAATACAACCCGAACACACACCCGAACACACACCCGAATACACACCCGAACACACACCCGAACACACACCCAAACACACACCCGAATACAACCCGAATACACACCCGAACACACACCCGAATACAACCCGAATACACACCCGAACACACGCCCGAATACACACCCGAACACACCCGAATACTCTCCCGAACACACAACCGAACACACACCCGAACACACACCCGAACACACACCCGAACACACACCCGAATACAACCCGAATACACACCCGAACACACACCCGAACACACACCCGAATACAACCCGAATAAACACCCGAACACACACCCGAACACACACCCGAATACACACCCGAACACACACCCGAATGCAACCCGAATACACACCCGAAGACACACCCGAACACACCCGAACACACACCCGACTACAACCCGAATACACACCCGAACACACTCCCGAACACACACCCGAATACAACACGAACACACACCCGAACACACACCCGAATTCAACCCGAATACACACCCGAACACACACCCGAATACACACCCGAACACACAACCGAACACACACCCGAACACACACCCGAACACACACCCGAATACAACCCGAATACACACCCGAACACACACCCGAATACACACCCGAACACACAACCGAACACACACCCGAACACACACCCGAACACACACCCGAATACAACCCGAATACACACCCGAACACACACCCGAACACACACCCGACTACAACCCGAATACACACCCGAATACAACCCGAATACACACCCGAACACACACCCGAATACACACCCGAACACACACCCGAACACACACCCGAATACAACCCGAATACACAACCGAACACACACCCGAATACAACCCGAATACACACCCGAATACAACCCGAATACACACCCGAACACACACCCGAACACACACCCGAATACAACCCGAATACACACCCGAACACACACCCGAACACACACCCGAATACACACCCGAACACACACCCGAACACACACCCAAACACACACCCGAATACAACCCGAATACACACCCGAACACACACCCGAATACAACCCGAATACACACCCGAACACACGCCCGAATACACACCCGAACACACAACCGAACACACACCCGAACACACACCCGAACACACACCCGAATACAACCCGAATACACACCCGAACACACACCCGAACACACACCTGAATACACACCCGAACACACCCGAACACACACCCGACTACAACCCGAACACTCACCCGAATACACACCCGAATACACACCCGAACACACACCCGAATACACACCCGAACACACACCCGAACACACACCCGAACACACACCCGAATACAACCCGAATACACACCCGAACACACACCCGAACCCACACCCGAACACACACCCGAACACACACCCGAATACAACCCGAACACACCCGAACACACACCCGAATACAACCCGAACACACACCCGAATACAACCCGAATACTCACCCGAATACACACCCGAATACACTCCCGAACACACACCCGAATACACACCCGAACACACACCCGAACACACACCCGAACACACCCGAATACTCACCCGAACACACACCCGAACACACACCCGAATACAACCCGAATACACACCCGAATACACACCCGAATACACTCCCGAACACACACCCGAATACACACCCGAACACACACCCGAACACACACCCGAACACACCCGAATACTCTCCCGAACACACAACCGAACACACACCCGAACACACACCCGAATACAACCCGACTACACACCCGAACACACACCTGAATACACACCCGAACACACCCGAACACACACCCGACTACAACCCGAACACTCACCCGAATACACACCCGAATACACACCCGAACACACACCCGAATACACACCCGAACACACACCCGAACACACACCCGAACACACACCCGAATACAACCCGAATACACACCCGAACACACACCCGAACCCACACCCGAACACACACCCGAACACACACCCGAATACAACCCGAACACACCCGAACACACACCCGAATACAACCCGAACACACACCCGAATACAACCCGAATACTCACCCGAATACACACCCGAATACACTCCCGAACACACACCCGAATACACACCCGAATACACTCCCGAACACACACCCGAATACACACCCGAACACACACCCGAACACACACCCGAACACACACCCGAATACAACCCGAATACACACCCGAATACACACCCGAATACACTCCCGAACACACACCCGAATACACACCCGAACACACACCCGAACACACACCCGAACACACCCGAATACTCACCCGAACACACACCCGAATACAACCCGACTACACACCCGAACACACAACCGAACACACACATGAACACACACCCGAACACACACCCGAACACACACCCGAATACAACCCGAATACACACCCGAACACACACCCGAACACACACCCGAATACAACCCGAATACACACCCGAACACACACCCGAATACACACCCGAACACACCCGAACACACACCCGACTACAACCCGAATATACACCCGAACACACACCCTAATACACACCCGAACACACACCCGAATGCAACCCGAATACACACGCGAATACACACCCGAACACACCCGAACACACACCCGACTACAACCCGAATACACACCCGAACACACTCCCGAACACACACCCGAACACACCCGAATACTCACCCGAACACACAACCGAACACACACATGAACACACACCCGAATAAAACCCGAATACAACCCGAATACACAACCGAACACACACCCGAATACAACCCGAATACACACCCGAACACTCACCCGAATACACACCCGAATACACACCCGAACACACACCCGAACACACACCCGAACACACACCCGAATACAACCCGAATACACACCCGAACACACACCCGAACACACACCCGAATACACACCCGAACACACACCCGAACACACACCCAAACACACACCCGAATGCAACCCGAATACACACCCGAATACAACCCGAATACACACCCGAACACGCGCCCGAATACACACCCGAACACACACCCAAATACAACCCGAATACACACCCGAACATACACCCGAATACACACCCGAACACACCCGAATACTCTCCCGAACACACAACCGAACACACACCCGAACACACACCCGAACACACCCGAATACTCACCCGAACACACAACCGAACACACACCCGAACACACACCCGAACACACACCCGAACACACACCCGAATACAACCCGAACACACAACCGAATACAACCCGACTTCACACCCGAACACACACCCGAATACACACCCGAACACACCCGAACACACACCCGACTACAACCCGAATACACACCCAAACACACACCCGAACACACACCCGAATACAACCCGAATACACACACGAACACACACCCGAATACACACCCGAACACACACCCGAATAAAACCCGAATACACACCCGAACACACACCCGAACACACATCCGAATACACACCCGAACACACACCCGTACACACACCCGAACACACACCCGAACACACACCCGTACACACACCCGAACACACACCCGAACACACACCCGAACACACACCCGAATACAACCCGAATACACACCCGAACACACACCCGAACACACACCCGAATACAACCCGAATAAACACCCGAACACACACCCGAACACACACCCGAATACACACCCGAACACACACCCGAATGCAACCCGAATACACACCCGAAGACACACCCGAACACACCCGAACACACACCCGACTACAACCCGAATACACACCCGAACACTCTCCCGAACACACACCCGAATACAACACGAACACACACCCGAACACACACCCGAATTCAACCCGAATACACACCCGAACACACACCCGAATACACACCCGAACACACAACCGAACACACACCCGAACACACACCCGAATACAACCCGAATACACACACGAACACACACCCGAATACACACCCGAACACACACCCGAATACAACCCGAATACACACCCGAACACACACCCGAACACACATCCGAATACACACCCGAACACACACCCGTACACACACCCGAACACACACCCGAACACACACCCGTACACACACCCGAACACACACCCGAACACACACCCGAACACACACCCGAATACAACCCGAATACACACCCGAACACACACCCGAACACACACCCGAATACAACCCGAATAAACACCCGAACACACACCCGAACACACACCCGAATACACACCCGAACACACACCCGAATGCAACCCGAATACACACCCGAAGACACACCCGAACACACCCGACTACAACCCGAATACACACCCGAACACACTCCCGAACACACACCCGAATACAACACGAACACACACCCGAACACACACCCGAATTCAACCCGAATACACACCCGAACACACACCCGAATACACACCCGAACACACAACCGAACACACACCCGAACACACACCCGAACACACACCCGAATACAACCCGAATACACACCCGAACACACACCCGAATACACACCCGAACACACAACCGAACACACACCCGAACACACACCCGAACACACACCCGAATACAACCCGAATACACACCCGAACACACACCCGAACACACACCCGACTACAACCCGAATACACACCCGAATTCAACCCGAATACACACCCGAACACACACCCGAATACACACCCGAACACACACCCGAACACACACCCGAATACAACCCGAATACACAACCGAACACACACCCGAATACAACCCGAATACACACCCGAATACAACCCGAATATACACCCGAACACACACCCGAACACACACCCGAATACAACCCGAATACACACCCGAACACACACCCGAACACACACCCGAATACACACCCGAACACACACCCGAACACACACCCAAACACACACCCGAATACAACCCGAATACACACCCGAACACACACCCGAATACAACCCGAATACACACCCGAACACACGCCCGAATACACACCCGAACACACCCGAATACTCTCCCGAACACACAACCGAACACACACCCGATCACACACCCGAATACAACCCGACTACACACCCGAACACACACCTGAATACACACCCGAACACACCCGAACACACACCCGACTACAACCCGAACACTCACCCGAATACACACCCGAATACACACCCGAACACACACCTGAATACACACCCGAACACACACCCGAACACACACCCGAACACACACCCGAATACAACCCGAATACACACCCGAACACACACCCGAACCCACACCCGAACACACACCCGAACACACACCCGAATACAACCCGAACACACCCGAACACACACCCGAATACAACCCGAACACACACCCGAATACAACCCGAATACTCACCCGAATACACACCCGAATACACTCCCGAACACACACCCGAATACACACCCGAACACACACCCGAACACACACCCGAACACACCCGAATACTCACCCGAACACACACCCGAACACACACCCGAATACAACCCGAATACACACCCGAATACACACCCGAATACACTCCCGAACACACACCCGAATACACACCCGAACACACACCCGAACACACACCCGAACACACCCGAATACTCTCCCGAACACACAACCGAACACACACCCGAACACACACCCGAATACAACCCGACTACACACCCGAACACACACCTGAATACACACCCGAACACACCCGAACACACACCCGACTACAACCCGAACACTCACCCGAATACACACCCGAATACACACCCGAACACACACCCGAATACACACCCGAACACACACCCGAACACACACCCGAACACACACCCGAATACAACCCGAATACACACCCGAACACACACCCGAACCCACACCCGAACACACACCCGAACACACACCCGAATACAACCCGAACACACCCGAACACACACCCGAATACAACCCGAACACACACCCGAATACAACCCGAATACTCACCCGAATACACACCCGAATACACTCCCGAACACACACCCGAATACACACCCGAATACACTCCCGAACACACACCCGAATACACACCCGAACACACACCCGAACACACACCCGAACACACACCCGAATACAACCCGAATACACACCCGAATACACACCCGAATACACTCCCGAACACACACCCGAATACACACCCGAACACACACCCGAACACACACCCGAACACACCCGAATACTCACCCGAACACACACCCGAATACAACCCGACTACACACCCGAACACACACCCGAATACACACCCGAACACACCCGAACACACAATCGACTACAACCCGAATACACACCCGAACACACACCCGAATACACACCCGAACACACACACCCGAATGCACACCCGAACACACACCCGAATACAACCCGAATACACACCCGAACACACACCCGAACACACTCCCGAACACACACCCGAATACAACCCGAATACACACCCGAACACACACCCGAATACAACCCGAATACACACCCGAACACACACCCGAACACACACCCGAATACAACCCGAATACACACCCGAATACAACCCGAATACACACCCGAACACACACCCGAATACACACCCGAACACACACCGGAATACAACCCGAACACACACCCGAACACACACCCGAATACAACCCGAACACACCCGAACACACACCCGAATACAATCCGAATACACACTCGAACACACACCCGAATACACACTCGAACACACCCGAACACACACCCGACTACAACCCGAATACCACCCGAATACACACCCGAACACACACCCGAATAAAACCCGAATCCACACCCGAACACACACCCGAACACACAACCGAACACACACCCGAACACACACCCGAACACACACCCGAATACAACCCGAATACACACCCGAACACACACCCGAATATACACCCGAACACACCCGAACACACACCCGAATACAACCCGAATACACACCCGAACACACACCCGAACACACACACACGAATACAACCCGAATACAACCCGAATACACACCCGAACACACACCCGAACACACACCCGAATACACACCCGAACACACAACCGAACACACACACGAACACACACCCGAACACACACCCGAATACAACCCGAATACACACCCGAACACACACCCGAATACACACCCGAACACACCCGAATACTAACCCGAATACAACCCGAACACTCACCCGAATACACACCCGAATACACACCCGAACACACACCCGAATACACACCCGAACACACACCCGAACACACACCCGAATACAACCCGAATACACACCCGAATACAGAGCCGAAAACACACCCGAATACACACCCGAACACACACCCGAATGCAACCCGAATACACACCCGAACACACACCCGAATACACACTCGAACACACTCGAACACACACCCGACTACATCCCGAATACACACCCGAACACACACCCGAACACACACCCGAACACACACCCGAACACACAAACGAGCACACACCCGAACACACACCCGAACACACACCCGAATACAACCCGAATACACACCCGAACACACACCCGAATACACACCCGAACACACCCGAATACTCACCCGAACACACAAGCGAACACACAGCCGAACACACCCGAACACACACCCGAATACAACCCGAACACTCACCCGAATACACACCCGAATACACACCCGAACACACACCCGAATACACACCCGAACACACACCCGAACACACACCCGAACACACACCCGAATACAACCCGAATACACACCCGAGCACACACCCGAACCCACACCCGAACACACACCCGAACACACACCCGAATACAACCCGAACACACCCGAACACACACCCGAATACAACCCGAAAACACACCCGAATACAACCCGAATACTCACTCGAACACACACCCGAACACACACCCGAACACACACCCGAAAACACACCCGAATACAACCCGAATACACACCCGAATACACACCCGAATACACTCCCGAACACACACCCGAATACACACCCGAACACACACCCGAACACACACCCGAATACAACCCGAATACACACCCGAACACACACCCGAATACAACCCGAATACAACCCGAACACACACCCGAACTCACACCCGAACATACACCCGACTACAACCCGAATACACACCCGAACACACACCCGACTACAACCCGAATACACACCCGAACACACTCCCGAACACACACCCGAATACAACCCGAATACACACCAGAACACACACCCGAATACAACCCGAATACACACCCGAACACACACCCGAACACACACCCGAACACACACCCGAACACACACCAGAATACAACCCGAATACACACCCGAACACACACCCGAATACACACCCGAACACACACCCGAACACACACCCGAATACAACCCGAATACACACCCGACACACACCCGAATACACACCCGAACACACCCGAACACACACCCGACTACAACCCGAATACAACCCGAATACACACCCGAACACACACCCGAATACAACCCGAATACACACCCGAACACACACCCGAACACACACCCGAACACACACCCGAACACACACCCGAATACAACCCGAATACACACCCGAACACACACCCGAATACAACCCGAATACACACCCGAACACACACCCGAACACACACCCGAATACAACCCGAATACACACCCGAATACAACCCGAATACACACCCGAACACACACCCGAACACACACCCGAATACAACCCGAATACACACCCGAATACAACCCGAATACACACCCGAACACACACCCGAATACACACCCGAACACACACCCGACCACACACCCGAATACACACCCGAACACACAACCGAACACACACACGAACACACACCCGAACACACACCCGAATACAACCCGAATACACACCCGAACACACACCCGAATACACACCCGAACACACCCGAATAATAACCCGAACACACAACCGAACACACAGCCGAACACACCCGAACACACACCCGAATACAACCCGAACACTCACCCGAATACACACCCGAATACACACCCGAACACACACCCGAATACACACCCGAACACACACCCGAACACACACCCGAATTCAACCCGAATACACACCCGAATACAGAGCCGAAAACACACCCGAATACACACCCGAACACACACCCGAACACACACCCGAACACACACCCGAACACACAACCGAACACACACCCGAACACACACCCGAACACACACTCGAATACAACCCGAATACACACCCGAACACACACCCGAATACACACCCGAATACTCACCCGAACACACAAGCGAACACACAGCCGAACACACCCGAACACACACCCGAATACAACCCGAACACTCACCCGAATACACACCCGAATACACACCCGAACACACACCCGAATACACACCCGAACACACACCCGAACACACACCCGAACACACACCCGAATACAACCCGAATACACACCCGAACACACACCCGAACCCACACCCGAACACACACCCGAACACACACCCGAATACAACCCGAACACACCCGAACACACACCCGAATACAACCCGAACACACACCCGAATACAACCCGAATACTCACCCGAACACACACCCGAACACACACCCGAACACACACCCGAACACACACCCGAATACAACCCGAATACACACCCGAATACACACCCGAATACACTCCCGAACACACACCCGAATACACACCCGAACACACACCCGAACACACACCCGAACACACCCGAATACTCACCCGAACACACACCCGAATACAACCCGACTACACACCCGAACACACACCCGAATACACACCCGAACACACCCGAACACACAATCGACTACAACCCGAATACACACCCGAACACACACCCGAATACACACCCGAACACACACCCGAATGCACACCCGAACACACACCCTAATACAACCCGAATACACACCCGAACACACACCCGAACACACCCGAACACACACCCGAATACAACCCGAACACACACCCGAATACAACCCGAATACTCACCCGAATACACACCCGAATACACTCCCGAACACACACCCGAATACACACCCGAATACACTCCCGAACACACACCCGAATACACACCCGAACACACACCCGAACACACACCCGAACACACACCCGAATACAACCCGAATACACACCCGAATACACACCCGAATACACTCCCGAACACACACCCGAATACACACCCGAACACACACCCGAACACACACCCGAACACACCCGAATACTCACCCGAACACACACCCGAATACAACCCGACTACACACCCGAACACACACCCGAATACACACCCGAACACACCCGAACACACAATCGACTACAACCCGAATACACACCCGAACACACACCCGAATACACACCCGAACACACACCCGAATGCACACCCGAACACACACCCGAATACAACCCGAATACACACCCGAACACACACCCGAACACACTCCCGAACACACACCCGAATACAACCCGAATACACACCCGAACACACACCCGAATACAACCCGAATACACACCCGAACACACACCCGAACACACACCCGAATACAACCCGAATACACACCCGAATACAACCCGAATACACACCCGAACACACACCCGAATACACACCCGAACACACACCGGAATACAACCCGAACACACACCCGAACACACACCCGAATACAACCCGAACACACCCGAACACACACCCGAATACAATCCGAATACACACTCGAACACACACCCGAATACACACTCGAACACACCCGAACACACACCCGACTACAACCCGAATACCACCCGAATACACACCCGAACACACACCCGAATAAAACCCGAATCCACACCCGAACACACACCCGAACACACAACCGAACACACACCCGAACACACACCCGAACACACACCCGAATACAACCCGAATACACACCCGAACACACACCCGAATATACACCCGAACACACCCGAACACACACCCGAATACAACCCGAATACACACCCGAACACACACCCGAACACACACACACGAATACAACCCGAATACAACCCGAATACACACCCGAACACACACCCGAACACACACCCGAATACACACCCGAACACACAACCGAACACACACACGAACACACACCCGAACACACACCCGAATACAACCCGAATACACACCCGAACACACACCCGAATACACACCCGAACACACCCGAATACTAACCCGAATACAACCCGAACACTCACCCGAATACACACCCGAATACACACCCGAACACACACCCGAATACACACCCGAACACACACCCGAACACACACCCGAATACAACCCGAATACACACCCGAATACAGAGCCGAAAACACACCCGAATACACACCCGAACACACACCCGAATGCAACCCGAATACACACCCGAACACACACCCGAATACACACTCGAACACACTCGAACACACACCCGACTACATCCCGAATACACACCCGAACACACACCCGAACACACACCCGAACACACACCCGAACACACAAACGAGCACACACCCGAACACACACCCGAACACACACCCGAATACAACCCGAATACACACCCGAACACACACCCGAATACACACCCGAACACACCCGAATACTCACCCGAACACACAAGCGAACACACAGCCGAACACACCCGAACACACACCCGAATACAACCCGAACACTCACCCGAATACACACCCGAATACACACCCGAACACACACCCGAATACACACCCGAACACACACCCGAACACACACCCGAACACACACCCGAATACAACCCGAATACACACCCGAACACACACCCGAACCCACACCCGAACACACACCCGAACACACACCCGAATACAACCCGAACACACCCGAACACACACCCGAATACAACCCGAAAACACACCCGAATACAACCCGAATACTCACTCGAACACACACCCGAACACACACCCGAACACACACCCGAAAACACACCCGAATACAACCCGAATACACACCCGAATACACACCCGAATACACTCCCGAACACACACCCGAATACACACCCGAACACACACCCGAACACACACCCGAATACAACCCGAATACACACCCGAACACACACCCGAATACAACCCGAATACAACCCGAACACACACCCGAACTCACACCCGAACATACACCCGACTACAACCCGAATACACACCCGAACACACACCCGACTACAACCCGAATACACACCCGAACACACTCCCGAACACACACCCGAATACAACCCGAATACACACCAGAACACACACCCGAATACAACCCGAATACACACCCGAACACACACCCGAACACACACCCGAACACACACCCGAACACACACCCGAACACACACCAGAATACAACCCGAATACACACCCGAACACACACCCGAATACACACCCGAACACACACCCGAACACACACCCGAATACAACCCGAATACACACCCGACACACACCCGAATACACACCCGAACACACCCGAACACACACCCGACTACAACCCGAATACAACCCGAATACACACCCGAACACACACCCGAATACAACCCGAATACACACCCGAACACACACCCGAACACACACCCGAACACACACCCGAACACACACCCGAATACAACCCGAATACACACCCGAACACACACCCGAATACAACCCGAATACACACCCGAACACACACCCGAACACACACCCGAATACAACCCGAATACACACCCGAATACAACCCGAATACACACCCGAACACACACCCGAACACACACCCGAATACAACCCGAATACACACCCGAATACAACCCGAATACACACCCGAACACACACCCGAATACACACCCGAACACACACCCGACCACACACCCGAATACACACCCGAACACACAACCGAACACACACACGAACACACACCCGAACACACACCCGAATACAACCCGAATACACACCCGAACACACACCCGAATACACACCCGAACACACCCGAATAATAACCCGAACACACAACCGAACACACAGCCGAACACACCCGAACACACACCCGAATACAACCCGAACACTCACCCGAATACACACCCGAATACACACCCGAACACACACCCGAATACACACCCGAACACACACCCGAACACACACCCGAATTCAACCCAAATACACACCCGAATACAGAGCCGAAAACACACCCGAATACACACCCGAACACACACCCGAACACACACCCGAACACACACCCGAACACACAACCGAACACACACCCGAACACACACCCGAACACACACCCGAATACAACCCGAATACACACCCGAACACACACCCGAATACACACCCGAATACTCACCCGAACACACAAGCGAACACACAGCCGAACACACCCGAACACACACCCGAATACAACCCGAACACTCACCCGAATACACACCCGAATACACACCCGAACACACACCCGAATACACACCCGAACACACACCCGAACACACACCCGAACACACACCCGAATACAACCCGAATACACACCCGAACACACACCCGAACCCACACCCGAACACACACCCGAACACACACCCGAATACAACCCGAACACACCCGAACACACACCCGAATACAACCCGAACACACACCCGAATACAACCCGAATACTCACCCGAACACACACCCGAACACACACCCGAACACACACCCGAACACACACCCGAATACAACCCGAATACACACCCGAATACACACCCGAATACACTCCCGAACACACACCCGAATACACACCCGAACACACACCCGAACACACACCCGAACACACCCGAATACTCACCCGAACACACACCCGAATACAACCCGACTACACACCCGAACACACACCCGAATACACACCCGAACACACCCGAACACACAATCGACTACAACCCGAATACACACCCGAACACACACCCGAATACACACCCGAACACACACCCGAATGCACACCCGAACACACACCCTAATACAACCCGAATACACACCCGAACACACACCCGAACACACTCCCGAACACACACCCGAATACAACCCGAATACACACCCGAACACACACCCGAATACAACCCGAATACACACCCGAACACACACCCGAACACACACCCGAATACAACCCGAATACACACCCGAATACAACCCGAATACACACCCGAACACACACCCGAATACACACCCGAACACACACCCGAATACAACCCGAACACACACCCGAACACACACCCGAATACAACCCGAACACACCCGAACACACACCCGAATACAATCCGAATACACACTCGAACACACACCCGAATACACACTCGAACACACCCGAACACACACCCGACTACATCCCGAATACCACCCGAATACACACCCGAACACACACCCGAATAAAACCCGAATCCACACCCGAACACACACCCGAACACACAACCGAACACACACCCGAACACACACCCGAATACAACCCGAACACACACCCGAACACACACCCGAATACAACCCGAATACACACCCGAACACACACCCGAATATACACCCGAACACACCCGAACACACACCCGAATACAACCCGAATACACACCCGAACACACACCCGAACACACACACACGAATACAACCCGAATACAACCCGAATACACACCCGAACACACACCCGAACACACACCCGAATACACACCCGAACACACAACCGAACACACACACGAACACACACCCGAACACACACCCGAATACAACCCGAATACACACCCGAACACACACCCGAATACACACCCGAACACACCCGAATACTAACCCGAACACACAACCGAACACACAGCCGAACACACCCGAACACACACCCGAATACAACCCGAACACTCACCCGAATACACACCCGAATACACACCCGAACACACACCCGAATACACACCCGAACACACACCCGAACACACACCCGAATACAACCCGAATACACACCCGAACACACACCCGAATACACACCCGAACACACCCGAATACTCACCCGAACACACAAGCGAACACACAGCCGAACACACCCGAACACACACCCGAATACAACCCGAACACTCACCCGAATACACACCCGAATACACACCCGAACACACACCCGAATACACACCCGAACACACACCCGAACACACACCCGAACACACACCCGAATACAACCCGAATACACACCCGAACACACACCCGAACCCACACCCGAACACACACCCGAACACACACCCGAATACAACCCGAACACACCCGAACACACACCCGAATACACACCCGAACACACCCGAATACTAACCCGAACACACAACCGAACACACAGCCGAACACACCCGAACACACACCCGAATACAACCCGAACACTCACCCGAATACACACCCGAATACACACCCGAACACACACCCGAATACACACCCGAACACACACCCGAACACACACCCGAATACAACCCGAATACACACCCGAACACACACCCGAATACACACCCGAACACACCCGAATACTCACCCGAACACACAAGCGAACACACAGCCGAACACACCCGAACACACACCCGAATACAACCCGAACACTCACCCGAATACACACCCGAATACACACCCGAACACACACCCGAATACACACCCGAACACACACCCGAACACACACCCGAACACACACCCGAATACAACCCGAATACACACCCGAACACACACCCGAACCCACACCCGAACACACACCCGAACACACACCCGAATACAACCCGAACACACCCGAACACACACCCGAATACAACCCGAACACACACCCGAATACAACCCGAATACCCACCCGAACACACACCCGAACACACACCCGAACACACACCCGAACACACACCCGAATACAACCCGAATACACACCCGAATACACTCCCGAACACACCCGAATACACAACCGAACACACACCCGAACACACCCGAATACTCACCCGAACACACACCCGAATACAACCCGACTACACACCCGAACACACACCCGAATACACACCCGAACACACCCCAACACACAATCGACTACAACCCGAATACACACCCGAACACACACCCGAATACACACCCGAACACACACCCGAATGCACACCCGAACACTCACCCGAATACAACCCGAATACACACCCGAACACACACCCGAACACACTCCCGAACACACACCCGAATACAACCCGAATACACACCCGAACACACACCCGAATACAACCCGAATACACACCCGAACACACACCCGAACACACACCCGAATACAACACGAATACACACCCGAATACAACCCGAATACACACCCGAACACACACCCGAATACACACCCGAACACACACCCGAATACAACCCGAACACACACCCGAACACACACCCGAATACAACCCGAACACACCCGAACACACACCCGAATACACACTCGAACACACCCGAACACACACCCGACTACAACCCGAATACCACCCGAATACAAACCCGAACACACACCCGAATAAAACCCGAATCCACACCCGAACACACACCCGAACACACAACCGAACACACACCCGAACACACACCCGAACACACACACGAACACACACCCGAACACACACCCGAATACAACCCGAATACACACCCGAACACACACCCGAATACACACCCGAACACACCCGAATACTAACCCGAACACACAACCGAACACACAGCCGAACACACCCGAACACACACCCGAATACAACCCGAATACACACCCGAATACACTCCCGAACACACACCCGAATACACACCCGAACACACACCCGAACACACACCCGAACACACACCCGAATACAACCCGAATACACACCCGAACACACACCCGAATATACACCCGAACACACCCGAACACACACCCGAACACACACCCGAACACACACACACACGAATACAACCCGAATACAACCCGAATACACACCCGAACACACACCCGAACACACACCCGAATACACACCCGAACACACAACCGAACACACACACGAACACACACCCGAACACACACCCGAATACAACCCGAATACACACCCGAACACACACCCGAATACACACCCGAACACACCCGAATACTAACCCGAACACACAACCGAACACACAGCCGAACACACCCGAACACACACCCGAATACAACCCGAATACACACCCGAATACACTCCCGAACACACACCCGAATACACACCCGAACACACACCCGAACACACACCCGAATACAACCCGAATACACACCCGAACACACACCCGAATACAACCCGAATACATCCCGAACACACACCCGAACACACACCCGAACACACACCCGAACATACACCCGACTACAACCCGAATACACACCCGAACACACACCCGACTACAACCCGAATACACACCCGAACACACTCCCGAACACACACCCGAATACAACCCGAATACACACCAGAACACACACCCGAATACAACCCGAATACACACCCGAACACACACCCGAACACACACCCGAACACACACCCGAACACACACCCGAACACACACCCGAACACACACCCGAACACACACCCGAACACACACCAGAATACAACCCGAATACACCACCGAACACACACCCGAATACACGGCCGAACACACACCCGAACACACACCCGAATACAACCCGAATACACACCCGACACACACCCGAATACACACCCGAACACACCCGAACACACACCCGACTACAACCCGAATACAACCCGAATACACACCCGAACACACACCCGAACACACACCCGAACACACACCCGAACACACACCCGAACACACACACGAATACAACCCGAATACACACCCGAATACAACCCGAATACACACCCGAACACACACCCGAATACACACCCGAACACACACCCGAATACAACCCGAACACCCACCCGAACACACACCCGAATACAACCCGACCACACACCCGAACACACACCCGAATTCAACCCGAATACACACCCGAACACACACCCGAATACACACCCGAACACACTCGAACACACACCCGACTACATCCCGAATACACACCGGAACACACACCCGAACACACACCCGAACACACACCCGAATACAACCCGAATACACACCCGAACACGCACTCGAATACACACCCGAACACACAACCGAACACACACCCGAACACACACCCGAACACACACATGAATACAACCCGAATACACACCCGAACACACACCCGAATACACACCCGAACACACACCCGAACACACACCCAAACACACACCCGAATACAACCCGAATACACACCCGAACACACACCCGAACACACACCCGAATACAACCCGAATACACACCCGAACACACACCCGAATACACACCCGAACACACACCCGACTACAACCCGAATACACACCCGAACACACACCCGAATACACACCCGAGCACACCCGAATACTCACCCGAACACACAACCGAAAACACACCCGAACACACACCCGAATACTCACCCGAACACACAACCGAACACACACCCGAACACACACCCGAACACACCCGAACACACACCCGAACACACACCCGAATACAACCCGAACACACACCCGAACACACACCCGAATACAACCCGACTACACACCCGAACACACACCCGAACACACACCCGAACACACCCGAATACTCACCCGAACACACAACCGAACACACACCCGAACACACACCCGAATACAACCCGAACACACACCCGAACACACACCCGAATACAACCCGACTACACACCCGAACACACACCCGAACACACACCCGAACACACACCCGAACACACACCCGAACACACCCGAACACACACCCGAACACACACCCGAATACAACCCGAACACACACCCGAACACACCCGAATACTCACCCGAACACACAACCGAACACACACCCGAACACACACCCGAATACAACCCGAATACACACCCGAACACACACCCGAATACACACCCGAGCACACCCGAATACTCACCCGAACACACAACCGAAAACACACCCGAACACACACCCGAATACTCACCCGAACACACAACCGAACACACACCCGAACACACACCCGAACACACCCGAACACACACCCGAACACACACCCGAATACAACCCGAACACACACCCGAACACACACCCGAATACAACCCGACTACACACCCGAACACACACCCGAACACACACCCGAACACACCCGAATACTCACCCGAACACACACCCGAACACACACCCGAACACACACCCGAATACAACCCGAATACACACCCGAACACACACCCGAATACACACCCGAACACACACCCGAACACACACGCGAATACAACCCGAATACACACCCGAACACACACCTGAACAGACACCCGAATACAACCCGAACACACACCCGAATACAACCCGAATACACACCCGAACACACACCCGAACACACACCC
Source organism: Cryptocephalus primarius (assembly GCA_963576515.1). NCBI lineage: Eukaryota > Metazoa > Arthropoda > Insecta > Coleoptera > Chrysomelidae > Cryptocephalus > Cryptocephalus primarius. Next base: position 8,600,076 of record OY754951.1, on the reverse strand, counting down.
GAATACAACCCGAATACACACCCGAACACACACACCCGAAAACACACCCGAATACACACCCGAACACACACCCGAACACACACCCAAACACACACCCGAATACAACCCGAATACACACCCGAACCCACACCCGAACACACACCCGAATACAACCCGAATACACACCCGAACACACACCCGAATACACACCCGAACACACACCCGACTACAACCCGAATACACACCCGAACACACCCGAATACTCACCCGAACACACAACCGAAAACACACCCGAACACACACCCGAATACTCACCCGAACACACAACCGAACACACACCCGAACACACACCCGAACACACCCGAACACACACCCGAATACAACCCGAATACACACCCGAACACACACCCGAATACACACCCGAACACACACCCGACTACAACCCGAATATACACCCGAACACACACCCGAATACACACCCGAACACACCCGAACACACACCCGACTACTACCCGAATACACACCCGAACACACACCCGAACACACACTCGAATACAACCAGAATACACACCCGAACACACACCCGAATACACACCCGAACACACACCCGAATGCACACCCGAACACACACCCGAATACAACCCGAATACACACCCGAACACACACCCGAACACACATCCGTATACACACCCGAACACACACCCGAACACACACCCGAATACAACCCGAATACATACCGGAACACACACCCGAATACACACCCGAACACACACCCGACTACAACCCCAATATACACCCGAACACACACCCGAACACACACCCGAATACAACCCGAATACACACCCGAACACACACCTGAACACACACCCGAATACACACCCGAACACACACCCGAATACAACCGGAATACACACCCGAACACTCACCCGAATACACACCCGTATACACACCCGAACACACACCCGAATACACACCCGAACACACACCCGAATACAACCAGAACACACACCCGAATACACACCCGAGCACACCCGAATACTCACCCGAACACATAACCGAAAACACACCCGAACACACACCCGAATACTCACCCGAACACACAACCGAACACACACCCGAACACACACCCGAACACACCCGAACACACACCCGAACACACACCCGAATACAACCCGAACACACACCCGAACACACACCCGAATACAACCCGACTACACACCCGAACACACACCCGAACACACACCCGAACACACACCCGAATACAACCCGAATACACACCGGAACACACACCCGAATACACACCCGAACACACACCCGACTACAACCCCAATATACACCCGAACACACACCCGAACACACACCCGAATACAACCCGAATACACACCCGAACACACACCTGAACACACACCCGAATACACACCCGAACACACACCCGAATACAACCGGAATACACACCCGAACACTCACCCGAATACACACCCGTATACACACCCGAACACACACCCGAATACACACCCGAACACACACCCGAATACAACCAGAACACACACCCGAATACACACCCGAGCACACCCGAATACTCACCCGAACACATAACCGAAAACACACCCGAACACACACCCGAATACTCACCCGAACACACAACCGAACACACACCCGAACACACACCCGAATACACACCCGAACACACACCCGACTACAACCCGAATACACACCCGAACACACACCCGAATACACACCCGAACACACCCGAATACTCACCCGAACACACAACCGAAAACACACCCGAACACACACCCGAATACTCACCCGAACACACAACCGAACACACACCCGAACACACACTCGAACACACCCGAACACACACCCGAATACAACCCGAATACACACCCGAACACACACCCGAATACACACCCGAACACACACCCGACTACAACCCGAATATACACCCGAACACACACCCGAATAC
>OY754951.1:8520625-8597928 GCA_963576515.1 Cryptocephalus primarius | reverse complement strand
ATTCGGGTTGTATTCGGGTGTGTGTTCGGGTGTGTGTTCGGATTGTATTCGGGTGTGTGTTCGGGTTGTACTCGGGTGTGTGTTCGGGTTGAATTCGGGTGTGTGTTCGGGTGTGTGTTCGGGTGTGTATTCGGGTGTGTGTTCGGATGTATATTCAGGTGTGTGTTCGGGTGTGTATTCGGGTGAGTTCGGGTGTGTATTCGGGTTGTATTCGGGTGTGTGTTCGGGTTGTACTCGGGTGTGTGTACGGGTTGAATTCGGGTGTGTGTTCGGGTGTGTGTTCGGGTGTGTATTCGGGTGTGTGTTCGGATGTATATTCAGGTGTGTGTTCGGGTGTGTATTCGGGTGAGTTCGGGTGTGTATTCGGGTTGTATTCGGGTGTGTGTTCGGGTTGTATTCGGGTGTGTGTTCGGTTGTGTGTTCGGGTGAGTATTCGGGTGTGTTCGGGTGTGTGTTCGGGTGTGTGTTCGGTTGTGTGTTCGGGTGAGTATTCGGGTGTGTTCGGGTGTGTATTCGGGTGTGTGTTCGGGTGTGTATTCGGGTTGTAGTCGGGTGTGTGTTCGGGTGTTGACGGGTGTGTATTCGGGTTGTATTCGGGTGTGTGTTCGGGAGTGTGTTCGGGTGTGTATTCGGGTTGTAGTCGGGTGTGTGTTCGGGTGTGTATTCGGGTTGTATTCGGGTTGTAGTCGGGTCTGTGTTCGGGTGTGTTCGGGTGTGTATTCGGGTGTGTGTTCGGGTGTGTATTCGGGTTGTATTCGGGTGTGTGTTCGAGTGTGTGTTCGGGTGTGTATTCGGGTGTGTGTTCGGGTGTGTATTCGGGTTGTATTCGTTTGTGTGTTCGGGTGTGTGTTCGGGTGTGTATTCGGGTTGTATTCGGGTGTGTGTTCGGGTGTGTATTCGGGTTGTATTCGGGTGTGTGTTCGGGTGTGTGTTCGGGTTTTATTCGGGTGTGTGTTCGGGTGTGTGTTCGGGTTGTATTCGGGAGTGTTCGGGTGTGTATTCTGGTGTGTGTTCGGGTGTGTATTCGGGTTGTATTCGGGTGTGTGTTCGGGTGTGTGTTCGGGTGTGTGTTCGGGTGTGTATTCGGGTTGTATTCGGGTGTGTGTTCGGGTGTGTATTCGGGTTGTATTCGGGTTATATTCGATTGTGTGTTCGGGAGTGTGTTCGGGTGTGTATTCGGGTTGTAGTCGGGTGTGTGTTCGGGTGGGTATTCGGGTGTGTGTTCGGGTGTGTATTCGGGTTGTATTCGGGTTGTATTCGGGTGTGTGTTCGGGTGTGTTTTCGGGTGTATATTCGGGTGTGTGTTCGGGTGTGTATTCAAGTTGTATTCGGGTAGGTGTTCGGGTGGGTATTCGGGTGTGTGTTCGGGTGTGTATTCGGGTTGTATTCGGGTGTGTGTTCGGGTGTGCGTTCGGGTGTGTGTTCGGGTGTATATTCGGGTGTGTGTTCGGGTGTGTATTCGGGTTGTATTCGGGTAGGTGTTCGGGTTGTATTCGGGTGTGTGTTCGGGTGTGTGTTCGGGTTGTATTCGGGTGTGTGTTCGGGTGTGTGTTCGGGTGTGTATTCGGGTGTGTGTTCGGGCGTGTGTTCGGGTGTGTATTCGGGTTGTATTCAGGTGTGTGTTCGGGTGTGTGTTCGGGTGTGTATTCGGGTTGTATTCATGTGTGTGTTCGGGTGTGTGTTCGGATTGTATTCGGGTGTGTGTTCGGGTGTGTATTCGGGTTGTATTCGGTTGTGTGTTCGGGTGTGTGTTCGGGTGCGTATTCGGGTGTGTGTTCGGGTGTGTATTCGGGTGTGTATTCGGGTTGTATTCGGGTGTGTGTTCGGGTGTGTGTTCGGGTGTGTGTTAGGGTGTGTGTTCGGGTTGTATTCGGGTCTGTGTTCGGGTGTGTATTCGGGTGTGTGTTCGGGTGTGTATTCGTGTGTGTGTTCGGGTGTGTATTCGGGTTGTATTCGGGTGTGTGTTAGGGTGTGTGTTCGGGTATGTGTTCGGGTGTGTGTTCGGGTGTGTATTCGGGTGTGTGTTCGGGTGTGTATTCGGGTTGCATTCGGGTGTGTGTTCGGGTGTGTATTCGGGTGTGTTTTCGGGTCTGTATTCGGGTGTGTATTCGGGTGTGTATTCGGGTGAGTGTTCGGGTGTGTATTCGGGTTGTATTCGGGTGTGTGTTCGGGTGTGTTCGGGTGTGTGTTCGGTTGTGTCTTCGGGTGAGTATTCGGGTGTGTTCGGGTGTGTATTCGGGTGTGTGTTCGGGTGTGTATTCGGGTTGTATTCGGGTGTGTGTTCGGGTGTGTGTTCGGGTGTATATTCGGGTGTGTGTTCGGGTGTGTATTCGGGTTGTATTCGGGTGTGTGTTCGGGTGTGTTCGGGTTGTATTCGGGTGTGTGTTCGGGTTGTACTCGGGTGTGTGTTCGGGTGTGTGTTCGGGTTGTATTCGGGTGTGTGTTCGGGTTTGTATTCGGGTGTGAGTTCGGGTGTGTATTCGGGTTGTATTCGGGTGTGTGTTCGGATGTGTATTCGGGTGTGTGTTCGGGTGTGTATTCGGGTTGTAATCCGGTATATATTCGGGTGTGTTCGGGTGTGTATTCGGGTTGTATTCGGGTGTGTGTTCGGGTGTGTGTTCGGGTGTGTATTCGGGTTGTATTCGGGTGTGTGTTTGGGTGTGTGTTCGGGTGTGTGTTCGGGTGTATATTCGGGTGTGTGTTCGGGTGTGTGTTCGGGTGTGTATTCGGGTTGTATTCGGGTGTGTGTTCGGGTGTTTGTTCGGGTGTGTGTTCGGGTGTGTATTCGGGTTGTATTCGGGTGTGTGTTCGGGTTGTATTCGGGTGTGTGTTCGGGTGTATGTTCGGGTGTGTGTTCGGGTGTGTATTCGGGTGTGTGTTCGGGTGTGTATTCCGGTGTGTATTCGGGTGAGTGTTCGGGTGTGTATTCGGGTTGTATTCGGGTGTGTGTTCGGGTGTGTATTCGGGTGTGTGTTCGGGTATGTGTTCGGGTGTGTATTCGGGTGAGTGTTCGAGTGTGTGTTCGGGTGTGTGTTCGGTTGTGTGTTCGGGTGTGTATTCGGGTGTGTGTTCGGGTGTGTATTCGGGTGTGTGTTCGGGTGTGTATTCGGGTTGTATTCGGGTGTGTGTTCGGGTGTGTGTTCGGGTTGTATTCGGGTGTGTGTTCGGGTGTGTGTTCGGGTTGTATTCGGGAGTGTTCGGGTGTGTATTCTGGTGTGTGTTCGGGTGTGTATTCGGGTTGTATTCGGGTGTGTGTTCGGGTTGTATTCGGGTCTGTGTTCGGGTGTGTATTCGGGTGTGTGTTCGGGTGTGTATTCGTGTGTGTGTTCGGGTGTGTATTCGGGTTGTATTCGGGTGTGTGTTAGGGTGTGTGTTCGGGTATGTGTTCGGGTGTGTGTTCGGGTGTGTATTCGGGTGTGTGTTCGGGTGTGTATTCGGGTTGCATTCGGGTGTGTGTTCGGGTGTTTATTCGGGTGTGTTTTCGGGTCTGTATTCGGGTGTGTATTCGGGTGAGTGTTCGGGTGTGTATTCGGGTTGTATTCGGGTGTGTGTTCGGGTGTGTTCGGGTGTGTGTTCGGTTGTGTGTTCGGGTGAGTATTCGGGTGTGTTCGGGTGTGTATTCGGGTGTGTGTTCGGGTGTGTATTCGGGTTGTATTCGGGTGTGTGTTCGGGTGTGTGTTCGGGTGTATATTCGGGTGTGTGTTCGGGTGTGTATTCGGGTTGTATTCGGGTGTGTGTTCGGGTGTGTTCGGGTTGTATTCGGGTGTGTGTTCGGGTTGTACTCGGGTGTGTGTTCGGGTGTGTGTTCGGGTTGTATTCGGGTGTGTGTTCGGGTTTGTATTCGGGTGTGAGTTCGGGTGTGTATTCGGGTTGTATTCGGGTGTGTGTTCGGATGTGTATTCGGGTGTGTGTTCGGGTGTGTATTCGGGTTGTAATCCGGTATATATTCGGGTGTGTTCGGGTGTGTATTCGGGTTGTATTCGGGTGTGTGTTCGGGTGTGTGTTCGGGTGTGTATTCGGGTTGTATTCGGGTGTGTGTTTGGGTGTGTGTTCGGGTGTGTGTTCGGGTGTATATTCGGGTGTGTGTTCGGGTGTGTGTTCGGGTGTGTATTCGGGTTGTATTCGGGTGTGTGTTCGGGTGTTTGTTCGGGTGTGTGTTCGGGTGTGTATTCGGGTTGTATTCGGGTGTGTGTTCGGGTTGTATTCGGGTGTGTGTTCGGGTGTATGTTCGGGTGTGTGTTCGGGTGTGTATTCGGGTGTGTGTTCGGGTGTGTATTCCGGTGTGTATTCGGGTGAGTGTTCGGGTGTGTATTCGGGTTGTATTCGGGTGTGTGTTCGGGTGTGTATTCGGGTGTGTGTTCGGGTATGTGTTCGGGTGTGTATTCGGGTGAGTGTTCGAGTGTGTGTTCGGGTGTGTGTTCGGTTGTGTGTTCGGGTGTGTATTCGGGTGTGTGTTCGGGTGTGTATTCGGGTGTGTGTTCGGGTGTGTATTCGGGTTGTATTCGGGTGTGTGTTCGGGTGTGTGTTCGGGTTGTATTCGGGTGTGTGTTCGGGTGTGTGTTCGGGTTGTATTCGGGAGTGTTCGGGTGTGTATTCTGGTGTGTGTTCGGGTGTGTATTCGGGTTGTATTCGGGTGTGTGTTCGGGTGTGTGTTCGGGTGTGTGTTCGGGTGTGTATTCGGCTTGTATTCGGGTGTGTGTTCGGGTGTGTATTCGGGTTGTATTCGGGTTGTATTCGGGTGTGTGTTCGGGAGTGTGTTCGGGTGTGTATTCGGGTTGTAGTCGGGTGTGTGTTCGGGTGTGTTCGGGTGGGTATTCGGGTGTGTGTTCGGGTGTGAATTCGTGTTGTATTCGGGTGTGTGTTCGGGTGTGTATTCGGGTTGTATTCGGGTGTGTGTTCGGGTGTGCGTTCGGGTGTGTGTTCGGGTGTATATTCGGGTGTGTGTTCGGGTGTGTATTCGGGTTGTATTCGGGTAGGTGTTCGGGTGTGTGTTCGGGTTGTATTCGGGTGTGTGTTCGGGTGTGTGTTCGGGTTGTATTCGGGTGTGTGTTCGGGGTGTATTCGGGTGTGTGTTCGGGTGTGTATTCGGGTTGTATTCGGTTGTGCGTTCGGGTGTGTGTTCGGGTGCGTATTCGGGTGTGTGTTCGGGTGTGTATTCGGGTGTGAATTCGGGTTGTATTCGGGTGTGTGTTCGGGTGTGTGTTCGGGTTGTATTCGGGTGTGTGTTCGGGTGTGTGTTCGGGTTGTATTCGGGAGTGTTCGGGTGTGTATTCTGGTGTGTGTTCGGGTGTGTATTCGGGTTGTATTCGGGTGTGTGTTCGGGTGTGTGTTCGGGTGTGTATTCGGGTTGTAGTCGGGTGTGTGTTCGGGTGTGTGTTCGGGTGTGTGTTCGGGTTGTATTCGGGTTGTATTCGGGTGTGTGTTCGGGTGTGTATTCGGGTTGTATTCGGGTGTGTGTACGGGTGTGTATTCGGGTTGTATTCGGGTGTGTGTTCGGGTGTGTATTCGGGTGTGTGTTCGGGTGTGTATTCGGGTTGTATTCGGGTGTGTGTTCGGGTGTGTATTCGGGTGTGTGTTCGGGTGTGTATTCGGGTTGTATTCGGGTGTGTGTTCGGGTGTGTATTCGTGTGTGTGTTCGGGTGTGTATTCGGGTTGTATTCGGGTGTGTGTTAGGGTGTGTGTTCGGGTATGTGTTCGGGTGTGTGTTCGGGTGTGTATTCGGGTGTGTGTTCGGGTGTGTATTCGGGTTGCATTCGGGTGTGTGTTCGGGTGTGTATTCGGGTGTGTTTTCGGGTCTGTATTCGGGTGTGTATTCGGGTGTGTATTCGGGTGAGTGTTCGGGTGTGTATTCGGGTTGTATTCGGGTGTGTGTTCGGGTGTGTTCGGGTGTGTGTTCGGTTGTGTGTTCGGGTGAGTATTCGGGTGTGTTCGGGTGTGTGTTCGGGTGTGTATTCGGGTTGTATTCGGGTGTGTGTTCGGGTGTGTGTTCGGGTGTTTGTTCGGGTGTGTGTTCGGGTGTGTATTCGGGTTGTATTCGGGTGTGTGTTCGGGTTGTATTCGGGTGTGTGTTCGGGTGTATGTTCGGGTGTGTGTTCGGGTGAGTATTCGGGTGTGTGTTCGGGTGTGTATTCGGGTGTGTATTCGGTTGAGTGTTCGGGTGTGTATTCGGGTTGTATTCGGGTGTGTGTTCGGGTGTGTATTCGGGTGTGTGTTCGGGTATATGTTCGGGTGTGTATTCGGGTGAGTGTTCGAGTGTGTGTTCGGGTGTGTGTTCGGTTGTGTGTTCGGGTGTGTATTCGGGTGTGTGTTCGGGTGTGTATTCGGGTGTGTGTTCGGGTGTGTATTCGGGTTGTATTCGGGTGTGTGTTCGGGTGTGTGTTCGGGTTGTATTCGGGTGTGTGTTCGGGTGTGTGTTCGGGTTGTATTCGGGAGTGTTCGGGTGTGTATTCTGGTGTGTGTTCGGGTGTGTATTCGGGTTGTATTCGGGTGTGTGTTCGGGTGTGTGTTCGGGTGTGTATTCGGGTTGTAGTCGGGTGTGTGTTCGGGTGTGTATTCGGGTTGTAGTCGGGTGTGTGTTCGGGTGTGTGTTCGGGTGTGTGTTCGGGTTGTATTCGGGTTGTATTCGGGTGTGTGTTCGGGTGTGTATTCGGGTTGTATTCGGGTGTGTGTTCGGGTGTGTGTTCGGGTGTGTGTTCGGTTGTGTGTTCGGATGTGTATTCGCGTGTGTGTTCGGGTGTGTATTCGGGTTGTATTCGGGTGTGTGTTCGGGTGTGTGTACGGGTGTGTGTTCGGTTGTGTGTTCGGGTGTGTATTCGGGTGTGTGTTCGGGTGTGTATTCGGGTTGTATTCGGGTGTGTGTTCGGGTGTGTATTCGTGTGTGTGTTCGGGTGTGTATTCGGGTTGTATTCGGGTGTGTGTTAGGGTGTGTGTTCGGGTATGTGTTCGGGTGTGTGTTCGGGTGTGTATTCGGGTGTGTGTTCGGGTGTGTATTCGGGTTGCATTCGGGTGTGTGTTCGGGTGTGTATTCGGGTGTGTTTTCGGGTTTGTATTCGGGTGTGTATTCGGGTGTGTATTCGGGTGTGTATTCGGGTGAGTGTTCGGGTGTGTATTCGGGTTGTATTCGGGTGTGTGTTCGGGTGTGTTCGGGTGTGTGTTCGGTTGTGTGTTCGGGTGAGTATTCGGGTGTGTTCGGGTGTGTGTTCGGGTGTGTATTCGGGTTGTATTCGGGTGTGTGTTCGGGTGTGTGGTCGGGTGTGTGTTCGGTTGTGTGTTCTGGTGTGTATTCGGGTGTGTGTTCGGGTGTGTGTTCGGGTGTGTATTCGGGTTGTATTCGGGTGTGTGTTCGGGTGTGTGTTCGGGTGTATATTCGGGTGTGTGTTCGGGTGTGTATTCGGGTTGTATTCGGGTGTGTGTTCGGGTGTGTGTTCGGGTTGTATTCGGGTGTGTGTTCGGGTGTGTGTTCGGGTTGTACTCGGGTGTGTGTTCGGGTTGTATTCGGGTGTGTGTTCGGGTTTGTATTCGGGTGTGTGTTCGGGTGTGTATTCGGGTTGTATTCGGTTGTGTGTTCGGTTGTGTGTTCGGGTGTGTATTCGGGTGTGTGTTCGGGTGTGTGTTCGGGTGTGTGTTCGTGTGTGTATTCGGGTGTGTGTTCGGGTGTGTATTCGGGTGTGTATTCGGGTGAGTGTTCGGGTGTGTATTCGGGTTGTATTCGGGTGTGTGTTCGGGTGTGTATTCGGGTGTGTGTTCGGGTATGTGTTCGGGTGTGTATTCGGGTGTGTGTTCGGGTGTGTGTTCGGGTGTGTGTTCGGTTGTGTGTTCGGGTGTGTATTCGGGTGTGTGTTCGGGTGTGTATTCGGGTGTGTGTTCGGGTGTGTGTTCGGTTGTGTGTTCGGGTGTGTATTCGGGTGTGTGTTCGGGTTGTATTCGGGTGTGTGTTCGGGTGTGAGTTCGGGTGTGTGTTCGGGTTGTATTCGGGTGTGTGTTCGGGTTTGTATTCGGGTGTGTATTCGGGTGTGTATTCGGGTTGAATTCGGGTGTGTGTTCGGGTGTGTGTTCGGGTGTGTATTCGGGTGTGTGTTCGGGTGTGTATTCGGGTTGTATTCGGGTGTGTGTTCGGGTGTGTGTTCGGTTGTGTGTTCGGGTGTGTATTCGGGTGTGTGTTCGGGTGTGTATTCGGGTTGTATTCGGGTGTGTGTTCGGGTGTGTGTTCGGGTGGGTATTCGGGTTGTAGTCGGGTGTGTGTTCGGGTGTGTTCGGGTGTGTATTCGGGTGTGTGTTCGGGTGTGTATTCGGGTTGTAGTCGGGTGTGTGTTCGGGTGAGTTCGGGTGGGTATTCGGGTGTGTGGTCGGGTGTGTATTCGTGTTGTATTCGGGTGTGTGTTCGGGTGTGCGTTCGGGTGTGTGTTCGGGTGTATATTCGGGTGTGTGTTCGGGTGTTTATTCGGGTTGTATTCGGGTAGGTGTTCGGGTGTGTGTTCGGGTTGTATTCGGGTGTGTGTTCGGGTGTGTGTTCGGGTTGTATTCGGGTGTGTGTTCGGGTGTGTGTTCGGGTGTGTATTCGGGTGTGTGTTCGGGTGTGTGTTCGGGTGTGTATTCGGATGGATTCATGTGTGTGTTCGGGTGTGTGTTCGGGTTGTATTCGGGTGTGTATTCGGGTTGTATTCGGTTGTGTGTTCGGGTGTGTGTTCGGGTGCGTATTCGGGTGTGTGTTCGGGTGTGTGTTCGGGTGTATATTCGGATGTGTGTTCGGGTGTGTATTCGGGTGTGTGTTCGGGTGTGTATTCGGGTTGTATTCGGGTGTGTGTTCGGGTGTGTGTTTGGGTGTGTATTCGGGTTGTATTCGGGTTGTATTCGGGTGTGTGTTCGGGTGTGTGTTCGGGTTGTATTCGGGTGTGTGTTCGGGTGTGTGTTCGGGTGTGTGTTCGGTAGTGTGTTCAGGTGAGTATTCGGGTGTGTTCGGGTGTGTGTTCGGGTGTGTGTTCGGGTTGTATTCGGGTGTGTGTTCGGGTGTGTATTCGGGTGTGTGTTCGGGTGTGTATTCGTGTGTGTGTTCGGGTGTGTATTCGGGTTGTATTCGGGTGTGTGTTCGGGTGTGTATTCGGGTGTGTATTCGGGTTGCATTCGGGAGTGTGTTCGGGTGTGTATTCGGGTGTGTTTTCGGGTCTGTATTCGGGTGTGTATTCGGGTGTGTATTCGGGTGAGTGTTCGGGTGTGTATTCGGGTTGTATTCGGGTCTGTGTTCGGGTGTGTTCGGGTGTGTGTTCGGGTGGGTATTCGGGTTGTATTCGGGTGTGTGTTCGGGTGTGTGTTTGGTTGTGTGTTCTGGGGTGTATTCGGGTGTGTGTTCGGGTGTGTGTTCGGGTGTGTATTTGGGTTGTATTCGGGTGTGTGTTCGGGTGTGTGTTCGGGTGTGTGTTCGGGTGTGTGTTCGGGTGTATATTCGGGTGTGTGTTCGGGTGTGTATTCGGGTTGTATTCGGGTGTGTGTTCGGGTGTGTATTCGGGTTGTATTCGGGTGTGTGTTCGGGTGTGTATTCGGGTTGTATTCGGGTTGTATTCGGGTGTGTGTTCGGGAGTGTGTTCGGGTGTGTATTCGGGTTGTAGTCGGGTGTGTGTTCGGGTGTGTTCGGGTGGGTATTCGGGTGTGTGTTCGGGTGTGAATTCGTGTTGTATTCGGGTGTGTGTTCGGGTGTGTATTCGGGTTGTATTCGGGTGTGTGTTCGGGTGTGCGTTCGGGTGTGTGTTCGGGTGTATATTCGGGTGTGTGTTCGGGTGTGTATTCGGGTTGTATTCGGGTAGGTGTTCGGGTGTGTGTTCGGGTTGTATTCGGGTGTGTGTTCGGGTGTGTGTTCGGGTTGTATTCGGGTGTGTGTTCGGGGTGTATTCGGGTTTGTGTTCGGGTGTGTATTCGGGTTGTATTCGGTTGTGTGTTCGGGTGTGTGTTCGGGTGCGTATTCGGGTGTGTGTTCGGGTGTGTATTCGGGTGTGAATTCGGGTTGTATTCGGGTGTGTGTTCGGGTGTGTGTTCGGGTTGTATTCGGGTGTGTGTTCGGGTGTGTGTTCGGGTTGTATTCGGGAGTGTTCGGGTGTGTATTCTGGTGTGTGTTCGGGTGTGTATTCGGGTTGTATTCGGGTGTGTGTTCGGGTGTGTGTTCGGGTGTGTATTCGGGTTGTAGTCGGGTGTGTGTTCGGGTGTGTGTTCGGGTGTGTGTTCGGGTTGTATTCGGGTTGTATTCGGGTGTGTGTTCGGGTGTGTATTCGGGTTGTATTCGGGTGTGTGTTCGGGTGTGTATTCGGGTTGTATTCGGGTGTGTGTTCGGGTGTGTATTCGGGTGTGTGTTCGGGTGTGTATTCGGGTTGTATTCGGGTGTGTGTTCGGGTGTGTATTCGGGTGTGTGTTCGGGTGTGTATTCGGGTTGTATTCGGGTGTGTGTTCGGGTGTGTATTCGTGTGTGTGTTCGGGTGTGTATTCGGGTTGTATTCGGGTGTGTGTTAGGGTGTGTGTTCGGGTATGTGTTCGGGTGTGTGTTCGGGTGTGTATTCGGGTGTGTGTTCGGGTGTGTATTCGGGTTGCATTCGGGTGTGTGTTCGGGTGTGTATTCGGGTGTGTTTTCGGGTCTGTATTCGGGTGTGTATTCGGGTGTGTATTCGGGTGAGTGTTCGGGTGTGTATTCGGGTTGTATTCGGGTGTGTGTTCGGGTGTGTTCGGGTGTGTGTTCGGTTGTGTGTTCGGGTGAGAATTCGGGTGTGTTCGGGTGTGTGTTCGGGTGTGTATTCGGGTTGTATTCGGGTGTGTGTTCGGGTGTGTGTTCGGGTGTTTGTTCGGGTGTGTGTTCGGGTGTGTATTCGGGTTGTATTCGGGTGTGTGTTCGGGTTGTATTCGGGTGTGTGTTCGGGTGTATGTTCGGGTGTGTGTTCGGGTGAGTATTCGGGTGTGTGTTCGGGTGTGTATTCGGGTGTGTATTCGGTTGAGTGTTCGGGTGTGTATTCGGGTTGTATTCGGGTGTGTGTTCGGGTGTGTATTCGGGTGTGTGTTCGGGTATATGTTCGGGTGTGTATTCGGGTGAGTGTTCGAGTGTGTGTTCGGGTGTGTGTTCGGTTGTGTGTTCGGGTGTGTATTCGGGTGTGTGTTCGGGTGTGTATTCGGGTGTGTGTTCGGGTGTGTATTCGGGTTGTATTCGGGTGTGTGTTCGGGTGTGTGTTCGGGTTGTATTCGGGTGTGTGTTCGGGTGTGTGTTCGGGTTGTATTCGGGAGTGTTCGGGTGTGTATTCTGGTGTGTGTTCGGGTGTGTATTCGGGTTGTATTCGGGTGTGTGTTCGGGTGTGTGTTCGGGTGTGTGTTCGGGTGTGTATTCGGGTTGTAGTCGGGTGTGTGTTCGGGTGTGTATTCGGGTTGTAGTCGGGTGTGTGTTCGGGTGTGTGTTCGGGTGTGTGTTCGGGTTGTATTCGGGTTGTATTCGGGTGTGTGTTCGGGTGTGTATTCGGGTTGTATTCGGGTGTGTGTTCGGGTGTGTGTTCGGGTGTGTGTTCGGTTGTGTGTTCGGATGTGTATTCGCGTGTGTGTTCGGGTGTGTATTCGGGTTGTATTCGGGTGTGTGTTCGGGTGTGTGTACGGGTGTGTGTTCGGTTGTGTGTTCGGGTGTGTATTCGGGTGTGTGTTCGGGTGTGTATTCGGGTTGTATTCGGGTGTGTGTTCGGGTGTGTATTCGTGTGTGTGTTCGGGTGTGTATTCGGGTTGTATTCGGGTGTGTGTTAGGGTGTGTGTTCGGGTATGTGTTCGGGTGTGTGTTCGGGTGTGTATTCGGGTGTGTGTTCGGGTGTGTATTCGGGTTGCATTCGGGTGTGTGTTCGGGTGTGTATTCGGGTGTGTTTTCGGGTTTGTATTCGGGTGTGTATTCGGGTGTGTATTCGGGTGAGTGTTCGGGTGTGTATTCGGGTTGTATTCGGGTGTGTGTTCGGGTGTGTTCGGGTGTGTGTTCGGTTGTGTGTTCGGGTGAGTATTCGGGTGTGTTCGGGTGTGTGTTCGGGTGTGTATTCGGGTTGTATTCGGGTGTGTGTTCGGGTGTGTGGTCGGGTGTGTGTTCGGTTGTGTGTTCTGGTGTGTATTCGGGTGTGTGTTCGGGTGTGTGTTCGGGTGTGTATTCGGGTTGTATTCGGGTGTGTGTTCGGGTGTGTGTTCGGGTGTATATTCGGGTGTGTGTTCGGGTGTGTATTCGGGTTGTATTCGGGTGTGTGTTCGGGTGTGTGTTCGGGTTGTATTCGGGTGTGTGTTCGGGTGTGTGTTCGGGTTGTACTCGGGTGTGTGTTCGGGTTGTATTCGGGTGTGTGTTCGGGTTTGTATTCGGGTGTGTGTTCGGGTGTGTATTCGGGTTGTATTCGGTTGTGTGTTCGGTTGTGTGTTCGGGTGTGTATTCGGGTGTGTGTTCGGGTGTGTGTTCGGGTGTGTGTTCGGGTGTGTATTCGGGTGTGTGTTCGGGTGTGTATTCGGGTGTGTATTCGGGTGAGTGTTCGGGTGTGTATTCGGGTTGTATTCGGGTGTGTGTTCGGGTGTGTATTCGGGTGTGTGTTCGGGTATGTGTTCGGGTGTGTATTCGGGTGTGTGTTCGGGTGTGTGTTCGGGTGTGTGTTCGGTTGTGTGTTCGGGTGTGTATTCGGGTGTGTGTTCGGGTGTGTATTCGGGTGTGTGTTCGGGTGTGTGTTCGGTTGTGTGTTCGGGTGTGTATTCGGGTGTGTGTTCGGGTTGTATTCGGGTGTGTGTTCGGGTGTGTGTTCGGGTGTGTGTTCGGGTTGTATTCGGGTGTGTGTTCGGGTTTGTATTCGGGTGTGTATTCGGGTGTGTATTCGGGTTGAATTCGGGTGTGTGTTCGGGTGTGTGTTCGGGTGTGTATTCGGGTGTGTGTTCGGGTGTGTATTCGGGTTGTATTCGGGTGTGTGTTCGGGTGTGTGTTCGGTTGTGTGTTCGGGTGTGTATTCGGGTGTGTGTTCGGGTGTGTATTCGGGTTGTATTCGGGTGTGTGTTCGGGTGTGTATTCGGGTTGTATTCGGGTGTGTGTTCGGGTGTGTATTCGGGTGTGTGTTCGGGTGTGTATTCGGGTTGTATTCGGGTGTGTGTTCGGGTGTGTATTCGGGTGTGTGTTCGGGTGTGTATTCGGGTTGTATTCGGGTGTGTGTTCGGGTGTGTATTCGTGTGTGTGTTCGGGTGTGTATTCGGGTTGTATTCGGGTGTGTGTTAGGGTGTGTGTTCGGGTATGTGTTCGGGTGTGTGTTCGGGTGTGTATTCGGGTGTGTGTTCGGGTGTGTATTCGGGTTGCATTCGGGTGTGTGTTCGGGTGTGTATTCGGGTGTGTTTTCGGGTCTGTATTCGGGTGTGTATTCGGGTGTGTATTCGGGTGAGTGTTCGGGTGTGTATTCGGGTTGTATTCGGGTGTGTGTTCGGGTGTGTTCGGGTGTGTGTTCGGTTGTGTGTTCGGGTGAGAATTCGGGTGTGTTCGGGTGTGTGTTCGGGTGTGTATTCGGGTTGTATTCGGGTGTGTGTTCGGGTGTGTGTTCGGGTGTTTGTTCGGGTGTGTGTTCGGGTGTGTATTCGGGTTGTATTCGGGTGTGTGTTCGGGTTGTATTCGGGTGTGTGTTCGGGTGTATGTTCGGGTGTGTGTTCGGGTGAGTATTCGGGTGTGTGTTCGGGTGTGTATTCGGGTGTGTATTCGGTTGAGTGTTCGGGTGTGTATTCGGGTTGTATTCGGGTGTGTGTTCGGGTGTGTATTCGGGTGTGTGTTCGGGTATATGTTCGGGTGTGTATTCGGGTGAGTGTTCGAGTGTGTGTTCGGGTGTGTGTTCGGTTGTGTGTTCGGGTGTGTATTCGGGTGTGTGTTCGGGTGTGTATTCGGGTGTGTGTTCGGGTGTGTATTCGGGTTGTATTCGGGTGTGTGTTCGGGTGTGTGTTCGGGTTGTATTCGGGTGTGTGTTCGGGTGTGTGTTCGGGTTGTATTCGGGAGTGTTCGGGTGTGTATTCTGGTGTGTGTTCGGGTGTGTATTCGGGTTGTATTCGGGTGTGTGTTCGGGTGTGTGTTCGGGTGTGTGTTCGGGTGTGTATTCGGGTTGTAGTCGGGTGTGTGTTCGGGTGTGTATTCGGGTTGTAGTCGGGTGTGTGTTCGGGTGTGTGTTCGGGTGTGTGTTCGGGTTGTATTCGGGTTGTATTCGGGTGTGTGTTCGGGTGTGTATTCGGGTTGTATTCGGGTGTGTGTTCGGGTGTGTGTTCGGGTGTGTGTTCGGTTGTGTGTTCGGATGTGTATTCGCGTGTGTGTTCGGGTGTGTATTCGGGTTGTATTCGGGTGTGTGTTCGGGTGTGTGTACGGGTGTGTGTTCGGTTGTGTGTTCGGGTGTGTATTCGGGTGTGTGTTCGGGTGTGTATTCGGGTTGTATTCGGGTGTGTGTTCGGGTGTGTATTCGTGTGTGTGTTCGGGTGTGTATTCGGGTTGTATTCGGGTGTGTGTTAGGGTGTGTGTTCGGGTATGTGTTCGGGTGTGTGTTCGGGTGTGTATTCGGGTGTGTGTTCGGGTGTGTATTCGGGTTGCATTCGGGTGTGTGTTCGGGTGTGTATTCGGGTGTGTTTTCGGGTTTGTATTCGGGTGTGTATTCGGGTGTGTATTCGGGTGAGTGTTCGGGTGTGTATTCGGGTTGTATTCGGGTGTGTGTTCGGGTGTGTTCGGGTGTGTGTTCGGTTGTGTGTTCGGGTGAGTATTCGGGTGTGTTCGGGTGTGTGTTCGGGTGTGTATTCGGGTTGTATTCGGGTGTGTGTTCGGGTGTGTGGTCGGGTGTGTGTTCGGTTGTGTGTTCTGGTGTGTATTCGGGTGTGTGTTCGGGTGTGTGTTCGGGTGTGTATTCGGGTTGTATTCGGGTGTGTGTTCGGGTGTGTGTTCGGGTGTATATTCGGGTGTGTGTTCGGGTGTGTATTCGGGTTGTATTCGGGTGTGTGTTCGGGTGTGTGTTCGGGTTGTATTCGGGTGTGTGTTCGGGTGTGTGTTCGGGTTGTACTCGGGTGTGTGTTCGGGTTGTATTCGGGTGTGTGTTCGGGTTTGTATTCGGGTGTGTGTTCGGGTGTGTATTCGGGTTGTATTCGGTTGTGTGTTCGGTTGTGTGTTCGGGTGTGTATTCGGGTGTGTGTTCGGGTGTGTGTTCGGGTGTGTGTTCGGGTGTGTATTCGGGTGTGTGTTCGGGTGTGTATTCGGGTGTGTATTCGGGTGAGTGTTCGGGTGTGTATTCGGGTTGTATTCGGGTGTGTGTTCGGGTGTGTATTCGGGTGTGTGTTCGGGTATGTGTTCGGGTGTGTATTCGGGTGTGTGTTCGGGTGTGTGTTCGGGTGTGTGTTCGGTTGTGTGTTCGGGTGTGTATTCGGGTGTGTGTTCGGGTGTGTATTCGGGTGTGTGTTCGGGTGTGTGTTCGGTTGTGTGTTCGGGTGTGTATTCGGGTGTGTGTTCGGGTTGTATTCGGGTGTGTGTTCGGGTGTGTGTTCGGGTGTGTGTTCGGGTTGTATTCGGGTGTGTGTTCGGGTTTGTATTCGGGTGTGTATTCGGGTGTGTATTCGGGTTGAATTCGGGTGTGTGTTCGGGTGTGTGTTCGGGTGTGTATTCGGGTGTGTGTTCGGGTGTGTATTCGGGTTGTATTCGGGTGTGTGTTCGGGTGTGTGTTCGGTTGTGTGTTCGGGTGTGTATTCGGGTGTGTGTTCGGGTGTGTATTCGGGTTGTATTCGGGTGTGTGTTCGGGTGTGTGTTCGGGTGGGTATTCGGGTTGTAGTCGGGTGTGTGTTCGGGTGTGTTCGGGTGTGTATTCGGGTGTGTGTTCGGGTGTGTATTCGGGTTGTAGTCGGGTGTGTGTTCGGGTGAGTTCGGGTGGGTATTCGGGTGTGTGGTCGGGTGTGTATTCGTGTTGTATTCGGGTGTGTGTTCGGGTGTGCGTTCGGGTGTGTGTTCGGGTGTATATTCGGGTGTGTGTTCGGGTGTTTATTCGGGTTGTATTCGGGTAGGTGTTCGGGTGTGTGTTCGGGTTGTATTCGGGTGTGTGTTCGGGTGTGTGTTCGGGTTGTATTCGGGTGTGTGTTCGGGTGTGTGTTCGGGTGTGTATTCGGGTGTGGGTTCGGGTGTGTGTTCGGGTGTGTATTCGGATGGATTCATGTGTGTGTTCGGGTGTGTGTTCGGGTTGTATTCGGGTGTGTGTTCGGGTGTGTATTCGGGTTGTATTCGGTTGTGTGTTCGGGTGTGTGTTCGGGTGCGTATTCGGGTGTGTGTTCGGGTGTGTGTTCGGGTGTATATTCGGATGTGTGTTCGGGTGTGTATTCGGGTGTGTGTTCGGGTGTGTATTCGGGTTGTATTCGGGTGTGTGTTCGGGTGTGTGTTTGGGTGTGTATTCGGGTTGTATTCGGGTTGTATTCGGGTGTGTGTTCGGGTGTGTGTTCGGGTTGTATTCGGGTGTGTGTTCGGGTGTGTGTTCGGGTGTGTGTTCGGTAGTGTGTTCAGGTGAGTATTCGGGTGTGTTCGGGTGTGTGTTCGGGTGTGTGTTCGGGTTGTATTCGGGTGTGTGTTCGGGTGTGTATTCGGGTGTGTGTTCGGGTGTGTATTCGTGTGTGTGTTCGGGTGTGTATTCGGGTTGTATTCGGGTGTGTGTTCGGGTGTGTATTCGGGTGTGTATTCGGGTTGCATTCGGGAGTGTGTTCGGGTGTGTATTCGGGTGTGTTTTCGGGTCTGTATTCGGGTGTGTATTCGGGTGTGTATTCGGGTGAGTGTTCGGGTGTGTATTCGGGTTGTATTCGGGTCTGTGTTCGGGTGTGTTCGGGTGTGTGTTCGGGTGGGTATTCGGGTTGTATTCGGGTGTGTGTTCGGGTGTGTGTTTGGTTGTGTGTTCTGGGGTGTATTCGGGTGTGTGTTCGGGTGTGTGTTCGGGTGTGTATTCGGGTTGTATTCGGGTGTGTGTTCGGGTGTGTGTTCGGGTGTGTGTTCGGGTGTGTGTTCGGGTGTGTGTTCGGGTGTATATTCGGGTGTGTGTTCGGGTGTGTATTCGGGTTGTATTCGGGTGTGTGTTCGGGTGTGTGTTCGGGTGTGTGTTCGGGTGTGTGTTCGGGTGTATATTCGGGTGTGTGTTCGGGTGTGTATTCGGGTTGTATTCGGTTGTGTGTTCGGTTGTGTGTTCGGGTGTGTATTCGGGTGTGTGTTCGGGTGTGTGTTCGGGTGTGTGTTCGGGTGTGTATTCGGGTGTGTGTTCGGGTGTGTATTCGGGTGTGTATTCGGGTGAGTGTTCGGGTGTGTATTCGGGTTGTATTCGGGTGTGTGTTCGGGTGTGTATTCGTGTTGTATTCGGGTGTGTGTTCGGGTGTGCGTTCGGGTGTGTGTTCGGGTGTATATTCGGGTGTGTGTTCGGGTGTTTATTCGGGTTGTATTCGGGTAGGTGTTCGGGTGTGTGTTCGGGTTGTATTCGGGTGTGTGTTCGGGTGTGTGTTCGGGTTGTATTCGGGTGTGTGTTCGGGTGTGTGTTCGGGTGTGTATTCGGGTGTGGGTTCGGGTGTGTGTTCGGGTGTGTATTCGGATGGATTCATGTGTGTGTTCGGGTGTGTGTTCGGGTTGTATTCGGGTGTGTGTTCGGGTGTGTATTCGGGTTGTATTCGGTTGTGTGTTCGGGTGTGTGTTCGGGTGCGTATTCGGGTGTGTGTTCGGGTGTGTGTTCGGGTGTATATTCGGATGTGTGTTCGGGTGTGTATTCGGGTGTGTGTTCGGGTGTGTATTCGGGTTGTATTCGGGTGTGTGTTCGGGTGTGTGTTTGGGTGTGTATTCGGGTTGTATTCGGGTTGTATTCGGGTGTGTGTTCGGGTGTGTGTTCGGGTTGTATTCGGGTGTGTGTTCGGGTGTGTGTTCGGGTGTGTGTTCGGTAGTGTGTTCAGGTGAGTATTCGGGTGTGTTCGGGTGTGTGTTCGGGTGTGTGTTCGGGTTGTATTCGGGTGTGTGTTCGGGTGTGTATTCGGGTGTGTGTTCGGGTGTGTATTCGTGTGTGTGTTCGGGTGTGTATTCGGGTTGTATTCGGGTGTGTGTTCGGGTGTGTATTCGGGTGTGTATTCGGGTTGCATTCGGGAGTGTGTTCGGGTGTGTATTCGGGTGTGTTTTCGGGTCTGTATTCGGGTGTGTATTCGGGTGTGTATTCGGGTGAGTGTTCGGGTGTGTATTCGGGTTGTATTCGGGTCTGTGTTCGGGTGTGTTCGGGTGTGTGTTCGGGTGGGTATTCGGGTTGTATTCGGGTGTGTGTTCGGGTGTGTGTTTGGTTGTGTGTTCTGGGGTGTATTCGGGTGTGTGTTCGGGTGTGTGTTCGGGTGTGTATTCGGGTTGTATTCGGGTGTGTGTTCGGGTGTGTGTTCGGGTGTGTGTTCGGGTGTGTGTTCGGGTGTATATTCGGGTGTGTGTTCGGGTGTGTATTCGGGTTGTATTCGGGTGTGTGTTCGGGTGTGTGTTCGGGTTGTATTCGGGTGTGTGTTCGGGTTGTACTCGGGTGTGTGTTCGGGTTGAATTCGGGTGTGTGTTCGGGTGTGTGTTCGGGTGTGGATTCGGGTGTGTGTTCGGATGTATATTCGGGTGTGTGTTCGGGTGTGTATTCGGGTGTGTGTTCGGGTGTGTATTCGGGTTGTAGTCGGGTGTGTGTTCGGGTGTTGACGGGTGTGTATTCGGGTTGTATTCGGGTGTGTGTTCGGGAGTGTGTTCGGGTGTGTATTCGGGTTGTATTCGGGTGTGTGTTCGGGTGTGTATTCGGGTTGTATTCGGGTTGTAGTCGGGTCTGTGTTCGGGTGTGTTCGGGTGTGTATTCGGGTGTGTGTTCGGGTGTGTATTCGGGTTGTATTCGGGTGTGTGTTCGAGTGTGTGTTCGGGTGTGTATTCGGGTCTGTGTTCGGGTGTGTATTCGGGTTGTATTCGTTTGTGTGTTCGGGTGTGTGTTCGGGTGTGTATTCGGGTTGTATTCGGGTGTGTGTTCGGGTGTGTATTCGGGTTGTATTCGGGTGTGTGTTCGGGTGTGTGTTCGGGTTGTATTCGGGTGTGTGTTCGGGTTGTATTCGGGAGTGTTCGGGTGTGTATTCTGGTGTGTGTTCGGGTGTGTATTCGGGTTGTATTCGGGTGTGTGTTCGGGTGTGTGTTCGGGTGTGTATTCGGGTTGTATTCGGGTGTGTGTTCGGGTGTGTATTCGGGTTGTATTCGGGTTATATTCGATTGTGTGTTCGGGTGTGTATTCGGGTTGTAGTCGGGTGTGTGTTCGGGTGGGTATTCGGGTGTGCGTTCGGGTGTGTTTTCGGGTGTATATTCGGGTGTGTGTTCGGGTGTGTATTCGGGTTGTATTCGGGTGTGTGTTCGGGTGTGTATTCGTGTGTGTGTTCGGGTGTGAATTCGGGTTGTATTCGGGTGTGTGTTAGGGTGTGTGTTCGGGTATGTGTTCGGGTGTGTGTTCGGGTGTGTATTCGGGTGTGTGTTCGGGTGTGTATTCGGGTTGCATTCGGGTGTGTGTTCGGGTGTGTATTCGGGTGTGTTTTCGGGTCTGTATTCGGGTGTGTATTCGGGTGTGTATTCGGGTGAGTGTTCGGGTGTGTATTCGGGTTGTATTCGGGTGTGTGTTCGGGTGTGTTCGGGTGTGTGTTCGGTTGTGTGTTCGGGTGAGTATTCGGGTGTGTTCGGGTGTGTGTTCGGGTGTGTATTCGGGTTGTATTCGGGTGTGTGTTCGGGTGTGTGTTCGGGTGTTTGTTCGGGTGTGTGTTCGGGTGTGTATTCGGGTTGTATTCGGGTGTGTGTTCGGGTTGTATTCGTGTGTGTGTTCGGGTGTATGTTCGGGTGTGTGTTCGGGTGTGTATTCGGGTGTGTGTTCGGGTGTGTATTCGGGTGTGTATTCGGGTGAGTGTTCGGGTGTGTATTCGGGTTGTATTCGGGTGTGTGTTCGGGTGTGTATTCGGGTGTGTGTTCGGGTATGTGTTCGGGTGTGTATTCGGGTGAGTGTTCGAGTGTGTGTTCGGGTGTGTGTTCGGTTGTGTGTTCGGGTGTGTATTCGGGTGTGTGTTCGGGTGTGTATTCGGGTGTGTGTTCGGGTGTGTATTCGGGTTGTATTCGGGTGTGTGTTCGGGTGTGTGTTCGGGTTGTATTCGGGTGTGTGTTCGGGTGTGTGTTCGGGTTGTATTCGGGAGTGTTCGGGTGTGTATTCTGGTGTGTGTTCGGGTGTGTATTCGGGTTGTATTCGGGTGTGTGTTCGGGTGTGTGTTCGGGTGTGTGTTCGGGTGTGTATTCGGGTTGTAGTCGGGTGTGTGTTCGGGTGTGTATTCGGGTTGTAGTCGGGTGTGTGTTCGGGTGTGTATTCGGGTTGTATTCGGGTTGTATTCGTGTGTGTGTTCGGGTGTGTGTTCGGGTTGTATTCGGGTGTGTGTTCGGGTGTGTGTTCGGGTGTGTGTTCGGTAGTGTGTTCGTTTGAGTATTCGGGTGTGTTCGGGTGTGTGTTCGGGTGTGTGTTCGGGTGTGTGTTCGGGTTGTATTCGGGTGTGTGTTCGGGTGTGTATTCGGGTGTGTGTTCGGGTGTGTATTCGTGTGTGTGTTCGGGTGTGTATTCGGGTTGTATTCGGGTGTGTGTTCGGGTGTGTGTTCGGGTGTGTATTCGGGTGTGTGTTCGGGTGTGTATTCGGGTTGCATTCGGGAGTGTGTTCGGGTGTGTATTCGGGTGTGTTTTCGGGTCTGTATTCGGGTGTGTATTCGGGTGTGTATTCGGGTGAGTGTTCGGGTGTGTATTCGGGTTGTATTCGGGTCTGTGTTCGGGTGTGTTCGGGTGTGTGTTCGGGTGGGTATTCGGGTTGTATTCGGGTGTGTGTTCGGGTGTGTGTTTGGTTGTGTGTTCTGGTGTGTATTCGGGTGTGTGTTCGGGTGTGTGTTCGGGTGTGTATTCGGGTTGTATTCGGGTGTGTGTTCGGGTGTGTGTTCGGGTGTGTGTTCGGGTGTGTGTTCGGGTGTATATTCGGGTGTGTGTTCGGGTGTGTATTCGGGTTGTATTCGGGTGTGTGTTCGGGTGTGTGTTCGGGTTGTATTCGGGTGTGTGTTCGGGTTGTACTCGGGTGTGTGTTCGGGTTGAATTCGGGTGTGTGTTCGGGTGTGTGTTCGGGTGTGTATTCGGGTGTGTGTTCGGATGTATATTCAGGTGTTTGTTCGGGTGTGTATTCGGGGGAGTTCGGGTGTGTATTCGGGTTGTATTCGGGTGTGTGTTCGGGTTGTATTCGGGTGTGTGTTCGGTTGTGTGTTCGGGTGAGTATTCGGGTGTGTTCGGGTGTGTGTTCGGGTGTGTGTTCGGTTGTGTGTTCGGGTGAGTATTCGGGTGTGTTCGGGTGTGTATTCGGTTGTGTGTTCGGGTGTGTATTCGGGTTGTAGTCGGGTGTGTGTTCGGGTGTTGACGGGTGTGTATTCGGGTTGTATTCGGGTGTGTGTTCGGGAGTGTGTTCGGGTGTGTATTCGGGTTGTAGTCGGGTGTGTGTTCGGGTGTGTATTCGGGTTGTATTCGGGTTGTAGTCGGGTCTGTGTTCGGGTGTGTTCGGGTGTGTATTCGGGTGTGTGTTCGGGTGTGTATTCGGGTTGTATTCGGGTGTGTGTTCGAGTGTGTGTTCGGGTGTGTATTCGGGTGTGTGTTCGGGTGTGTATTCGGGTTGTATTCGTTTGTGTGTTCGGGTGTGTGTTCGGGTGTGTATTCGGGTTGTATTCGGGTGTGTGTTCGGGTGTGTATTCGGGTTGTATTCGGGTGTGTGTTCGGGTGTGTGTTCGGGTTGTATTCGGGTGTGTGTTCGGGTGTGTGTTCGGGTTGTATTCGGGAGTGTTCGGGTGTGTATTCGGGTGTGTATTCGGGTTGTATTCGGGTGTGTGTTCGGGTGTGTGTTCGGGTGTGTGTTCGGGTGTGTATTCGGGTTGTATTCGGGTGTGTGTTCGGGTGTGTATTCGGGTTGTATTCGGGTTATATTCGATTGTGTGTTCGGGAGTGTGTTCGGGTGTGTATTCGGGTTGTAGTCGGGTGTGTGTTCGGGTGTGTTCGGGTGGGTATTCGGGTGTGTGTTCGGGTGTGTATTCGGGTTGTATTCGGGTGTGTGTTCGGGTGTGCGTTCGGGTGTGTTTTCGGGTGTATATTCGGGTGTGTGTTCGGGTGTGTATTCGGGTTGTATTCGGGTAGGTGTTCGGGTGGGTATTCGGGTGTGTGTTCGGGTGTGTATTCGGGTTGTATTCGGGTGTGTGTTCGGGTGTGCGTTCGGGTGTGTGTTCGGGTGTATATTCGGGTGTGTGTTCGGGTGTGTATTCGGGTTGTATTCGGGTAGGTGTTCGGGTTGTATTCGGGTGTGTGTTCGGGTGTGTGTTCGGGTTGTATTCGGGTGTGTGTTCGGGTGTGTGTTCGGGTGTGTATTCGGGTGTGTGTTCGGGTGTGTGTTCGGGTGTGTATTCGGGTTGTATTCAGGTGTGTGTTCGGGTGTGTGTTCGGGTGTGTATTCGGATTGTATTCATGTGTGTGTTCGGGTGTGTGTTCGGGTTGTATTCGGGTGTGTGTTCGGGTGTGTATTCGGGTTGTATTCGGTTGTGTGTTCGGGTGTGTGTTCGGGTGCGTATTCGGGTGTGTGTTCGGGTGTGTATTCGGGTGTGTATTCGGGTTGTATTCGGGTGTGTGTTCGGGTGTGTGTTCGGGTGTGTGTTCGGGTGTGTGTTCGGGTTGTATTCGGGTGTGTGTTCGGGTTGTATTCTGGTCTGTGTTCGGGTGTGTATTCGGGTGTGTGTTCGGGTGTGTATTCGTGTGTGTGTTCGGGTGTGTATTCGGGTTGTATTCGGGTGTGTGTTAGGGTGTGTGTTCGGGTATGTTTTCGGGTGTGTGTTCGGGTGTGTATTCGGGTGTGTGTTCGGGTGTGTATTCGGGTTGCATTCGGGTGTGTGTTCGGGTGTGTATTCGGGTGTGTTTTCGGGTCTGTATTCGGGTGTGTATTCGGGTGTGTATTCGGGTGAGTGTTCGGGTGTGTATTCGGGTTGTATTCGGGTGTGTGTTCGGGTGTGTTCGGGTGTGTGTTCGGTTGTGTGTTCGGGTGAGTATTCGGGTGTGTTCGGGTGTGTATTCGGGTGTGTGTTCGGGTGTGTATTCTGGTTGTATTCGGGTGTGTGTTCGGGTGTGTGTTCGGGTGTATATTCGGGTGTGTGTTCGGGTGTGTATTCGGGTTGTATTCGGGTGTGTGTTCGGGTGTGTTCGGGTTGTATTCGGGTGTGTGTTCGGGTGTGTGTTCGGGTTGTACTCGGGTGTGTGTTCGGGTGTGTGTTCGGGTTGTATTCGGGTGTGTGTTCGGGTTTGTATTCGGGTGTGAGTTCGGGTGTGTATTCGGGTTGTATTCGGGTGTGTGTTCGGGTGTGTGTTCGGGTTGTATTCGGGTGTGTGTTCGGGTGTGTGTTCGGGTTGTATTCGGGTGTGTGTTCGGGTGTGTGTTCGGGTTGTATTCGGGAGTGTTCGGGTGTGTATTCGGGTGTGTATTCGGGTTGTATTCGGGTGTGTGTTCGGGTGTGTGTTCGGGTGTGTGTTCGGGTGTGTATTCGGGTTGTATTCGGGTGTGTGTTCGGGTGTGTATTCGGGTTGTATTCGGGTTATATTCGATTGTGTGTTCGGGAGTGTGTTCGGGTGTGTATTCGGGTTGTAGTCGGGTGTGTGTTCGGGTGTGTTCGGGTGGGTATTCGGGTGTGTGTTCGGGTGTGTATTCGGGTTGTATTCGGGTGTGTGTTCGGGTGTGCGTTCGGGTGTGTTTTCGGGTGTATATTCGGGTGTGTGTTCGGGTGTGTATTCGGGTTGTATTCGGGTAGGTGTTCGGGTGGGTATTCGGGTGTGTGTTCGGGTGTGTATTCGGGTTGTATTCGGGTGTGTGTTCGGGTGTGCGTTCGGGTGTGTGTTCGGGTGTATATTCGGGTGTGTGTTCGGGTGTGTATTCGGATTGTATTCATGTGTGTGTTCGGGTGTGTGTTCGGGTTGTATTCGGGTGTGTGTTCGGGTGTGTATTCGGGTTGTATTCGGTTGTGCGTTCGGGTGTGTTTTCGGGTGTATATTCGGGTGTGTGTTCGGGTGTGTATTCGGGTTGTATTCGGGTAGGTGTTCGGGTGGGTATTCGGGTGTGTGTTCGGGTGTGTATTCGGGTTGTATTCGGGTGTGTGTTCGGGTGTGCGTTCGGGTGTGTGTTCGGGTGTATATTCGGGTGTGTGTTCGGGTGTGTATTCGGATTGTATTCATGTGTGTGTTCGGGTGTGTGTTCGGGTTGTATTCGGGTGTGTGTTCGGGTGTGTATTCGGGTTGTATTCGGGTGTGTGTTCGGGTGTGTGTTCGGGTGTGTGTTCGGGTGTGTGTTCGGGTTGTATTCGGGTGTGTGTTCGGGTTGTATTCTGGTCTGTGTTCGGGTGTGTATTCGGGTGTGTGTTCGGGTGTGTATTCGTGTGTGTGTTCGGGTGTGTATTCGGGTTGTATTCGGGTGTGTGTTAGGGTGTGTGTTCGGGTATGTTTTCGGGTGTGTGTTCGGGTGTGTATTCGGGTGTGTGTTCGGGTGTGTATTCGGGTTGCATTCGGGTGTGTGTTCGGGTGTGTATTCGGGTGTGTTTTCGGGTCTGTATTCGGGTGTGTATTCGGGTGTGTATTCGGGTGAGTGTTCGGGTGTGTATTCGGGTTGTATTCGGGTGTGTGTTCGGGTGTGTTCGGGTGTGTGTTCGGTTGTGTGTTCGGGTGAGTATTCGGGTGTGTTCGGGTGTGTATTCGGGTTGTATTCGGGTGTGTGTTCGGGTGTGTATTCGGGTGTGTATTCGGGTTGCATTCGGGAGTGTGTTCGGGTGTGTATTCGGGTGTGTTTTCGGGTCTGTATTCGGGTGTGTATTCGGGTGTGTATTCGGGTGAGTGTTCGGGTGTGTATTCGGGTTGTATTCGGGTCTGTGTTCGGGTGTGTTCGGGTGTGTGTTCGGGTGGGTATTCGGGTTGTATTCGGGTGTGTGTTCGGGTGTGTGTTTGGTTGTGTGTTCTGGGGTGTATTCGGGTGTGTGTTCGGGTGTGTGTTCGGGTGTGTATTCGGGTTGTATTCGGGTGTGTGTTCGGGTGTGTGTTCGGGTGTGTGTTCGGGTGTGTGTTCGGGTGTATATTCGGGTGTGTGTTCGGGTGTGTATTCGGGTTGTATTCGGGTGTGTGTTCGGGTGTGTGTTCGGGTTGTATTCGGGTGTGTGTTCGGGTTGTACTCGGGTGTGTGTTCGGGTTGAATTCGGGTGTGTGTTCGGGTGTGTGTTCGGGTGTGGATTCGGGTGTGTGTTCGGATGAATATTCGGGTGTGTGTTCGGGTGTGTATTCGGGTGTGTGTTCGGGTGTGTATTCGGGTTGTAGTCGGGTGTGTGTTCGGGTGTTGACGGGTGTGTATTCGGGTTGTATTCGGGTGTGTGTTCGGGAGTGTGTTCGGGTGTGTATTCGGGTTGTATTCGGGTGTGTGTTCGGGTGTGTATTCGGGTTGTATTCGGGTTGTAGTCGGGTCTGTGTTCGGGTGTGTTCGGGTGTGTATTCGGGTGTGTGTTCGGGTGTGTATTCGGGTTGTATTCGGGTGTGTGTTCGAGTGTGTGTTCGGGTGTGTATTCGGGTCTGTGTTCGGGTGTGTATTCGGGTTGTATTCGTTTGTGTGTTCGGGTGTGTGTTCGGGTGTGTATTCGGGTTGTATTCGGGTGTGTGTTCGGGTGTGTATTCGGGTTGTATTCGGGTGTGTGTTCGGGTGTGTGTTCGGGTTGTATTCGGGTGTGTGTTCGGGTTGTATTCGGGAGTGTTCGGGTGTGTATTCTGGTGTGTGTTCGGGTGTGTATTCGGGTTGTGTTCGGGTGTGTGTTCGGGTGTGTATTCGGGTTGTATTCGGGTGTGTGTTCGGGTGTGTATTCGGGTTGTATTCGGGTTATATTCGATTGTGTGTTCGGGTGTGTATTCGGGTTGTAGTCGGGTGTGTGTTCGGGTGGGTATTCGGGTGTGCGTTCGGGTGTGTTTTCGGGTGTATATTCGGGTGTGTGTTCGGGTGTGTATTCGGGTTGTATTCGGGTGTGTGTTCGGGTGTGTATTCGTGTGTGTGTTCGGGTGTGAATTCGGGTTGTATTCGGGTGTGTGTTAGGGTGTGTGTTCGGGTATGTGTTCGGGTGTGTGTTCGGGTGTGTATTCGGGTGTGTGTTCGGGTGTGTATTCGGGTTGCATTCGGGTGTGTGTTCGGGTGTGTATTCGGGTGTGTTTTCGGGTCTGTATTCGGGTGTGTATTCGGGTGTGTATTCGGGTGAGTGTTCGGGTGTGTATTCGGGTTGTATTCGGGTGTGTGTTCGGGTGTGTTCGGGTGTGTGTTCGGTTGTGTGTTCGGGTGAGTATTCGGGTGTGTTCGGGTGTGTGTTCGGGTGTGTATTCGGGTTGTATTCGGGTGTGTGTTCGGGTGTGTGTTCGGGTGTTTGTTCGGGTGTGTGTTCGGGTGTGTATTCGGGTTGTATTCGGGTGTGTGTTCGGGTTGTATTCGTGTGTGTGTTCGGGTGTATGTTCGGGTGTGTGTTCGGGTGTGTATTCGGGTGTGTGTTCGGGTGTGTATTCGGGTGTGTATTCGGGTGAGTGTTCGGGTGTGTATTCGGGTTGTATTCGGGTGTGTGTTCGGGTGTGTATTCGGGTGTGTGTTCGGGTATGTGTTCGGGTGTGTATTCGGGTGAGTGTTCGAGTGTGTGTTCGGGTGTGTGTTCGGTTGTGTGTTCGGGTGTGTATTCGGGTGTGTGTTCGGGTGTGTATTCGGGTGTGTGTTCGGGTGTGTATTCGGGTTGTATTCGGGTGTGTGTTCGGGTGTGTGTTCGGGTTGTATTCGGGTGTGTGTTCGGGTGTGTGTTCGGGTTGTATTCGGGAGTGTTCGGGTGTGTATTCTGGTGTGTGTTCGGGTGTGTATTCGGGTTGTATTCGGGTGTGTGTTCGGGTGTGTGTTCGGGTGTGTGTTCGGGTGTGTATTCGGGTTGTAGTCGGGTGTGTGTTCGGGTGTGTATTCGGGTTGTAGTCGGGTGTGTGTTCGGGTGTGTATTCGGGTTGTATTCGGGTTGTATTCGTGTGTGTGTTCGGGTGTGTGTTCGGGTGTGTGTTCGGGTTTGTATTCGGGTGTGTATTCGGGTGTGTATTCGGGTTGAATTCGGGTGTGTGTTCGGGTGTGTGTTCGGGTGTATATTCGGGTGTGTGTTCGGGTGTGTATTCGGGTGTGTGTTCGGGTGTGTATTCGGGTTGTATTCGGGTGTGTGTTTGGGTGTGTGTTCGGGTGTGTATTCGGGTGTATGTTCGGGTGTGTGTTCGGGTGTGTATTCGGGTTGTATTCGGGTGTGTGTTCGGGTGTGTGTTCGGGTGTGTGTTCGGGTGTGTATTCGGGTGTGTGTTCGGGTGTGTGTTCGGGTGTGTATTCGGGTTGTATTCGGGTGTGTGTTCGGGTGTGTATTCGGGTGTGTGTTCGGGTGTGTGTTCGGGTGTGTATTCGGGTTGTATTCGGGTGTGGGGTCGGGTGTGTGTTCGGGTTGTATTCGGGTGTGTGTTCGGGAGTGTGTTCGGATGAGTATTCGGGTTGTAGTCGGGTGTGTGTTCGGGTGTGTATTCGGGTTGTATTCGGGTTGTAGTCGGGTCTGTGTTCGGGTGTGTTCGGGTGTGTGTTCGGGAGTGTGTTCGGGTGAGTATTCGGGTTGTAGTCGGGTGTGTGTTCGGGTGTGTATTCGGGTTGTATTCGGGTTGTAGTCGGGTCTGTGTTCGGGTGTGTTCGGGTGTGTATTCGTGAGTGTGTTCGGGGGTGTATTCGGGTTGTATTCGGGTGTGTGTTCGGATGTGTGTTCGGGTGTGTGTTCGGTTGTGTGTTCGGGTGTGTATTCGGGTGTGTGTTCGGGTGTGTATTCGGGTTGTATTCGGGTGTGTGTTCGGGTGTGTGTACGGGTTTGTGTTCGGTTGTGTGTTCGGGTGTGTATTCGGGTGTGTGTTCGGGTGTGTATTCGGGTTGTGTTCGGGTGTGTGTTCGGGTGTGTATTCGGGTTGTAGTCGGGTGTATGTTCGGGTGTGTATTCGGGTGTGTGTTCGGGTGTGTATTCCGGTTGTATTCGGGTGTGTGTTCGGGTGTGTGTTCGGGTTGTATTCGGGTGTGTGTCCGGGTTGTATTCGGGTGTGTGTTCGGGTGTGTATTCGGGTGTGTGTTCGGGTGTGTATTCGTGTGTGTGTTCGGGTGTGTATTCGGGTTGTATTCGGGTGTGTGTTCGGGTGTGTGTTCGGGTATGTGTTCGGGTGTGTGTTCGATTGTGTGTTCGGGTGTGTATTCGGGTGTGTGTTCGGGTGTGTATTCGGGTTGTATTCGGGTGTGTGTTCGGGTGTGTGTTCGGGTGTGTGTTCGGTTGTGTGTTCGGGTGTGTCTTCAGGTGTGTATTCGGGTTGCATTCGGGTGTGTGTTCGGGTGTGTGTTCGGGTGTGTGTTCGGGTGTGTATTCGGGTGTGTGTTCAGGTGTGTGTTCGGGTGTGTATTCGGGTGTGTATTCGGGTGAGTGTTCGGGTGTGTATTCGGGTTGTATTCGGGTATGTGTTCGGGTGTGTGTTCGGGTGTGTGTTCGGTTGTGTGTTCGGGTGAGTATTCGGGTGTGTTCGGGTGTGTATTCTGGTGTGTGTTCGAGTGTGTATTCGGGTTGTAGTCGGGTGTGTTTTCGGGTGTGTATTCGGGTTGTATTCGGGTGTGTGTTCGGGTGTGTGTTCGATTGTGTGTTCGGGTGTGTATTCGGGTGTGTGTTCGGGTGTGTATTCGGGTTGTATTCGGGTGTGTGTTCGGGTGTGTGTTCGGGTGTGTGTTCGGTTGTGTGTTCGGGTGTGTATTCGGGTTGTATTCGGGTGTGTGTTCGGGTGTGTGTTCGGGTGTGTGTTCGGGTGTGTATTCGGGTTGTAGTCGGGTGTGTGTTCGGGTGTGTTCGGGTGTGTATTCGGGTGTGTGTTCGGGTGTGTATTCGGGTTGTACTCGGGTGTGTGTTCGGGTGTGTGTTCGGGTTGTATTCGGGTGTATGTTCGGGTGTGTGTTCGGGTGTGTATTCGGGTGTGTGTTCGGGTGTGTATTCGGGTGTGTGTTCGGGTGTGTATTCGGGTGTGTGTTCGGGTGTGTGTTCGGGTGTGTGTTCGGGTGTGTGTTCAGGTGTGTATTCGAGTTGTATTCGGGTGTGTGTTCGGGAGTGTATTCGGGTTGCATTCGGGTTGTAGTCGGGTCTGTGATCGGGTGTGTTCGGGTGTGTATTCGGGTGTGTGTTCGGTTGTGTATTCGGGTTGTATTGGGGTGTGTGTTCGGGTGTGTGTTCGGGTGTGTATTCGGGTGGGTATTCGGGTGTGTGTTCGGGTGTGTATTCGTGTTGTATTCGGGTGTGTGTTCGGGTGTGTATTCGGGTTGTATTCGGGTGTGTGTTCGGGTTGTATTCGGGTGTGTGTTCGGGTGTGTATTCGGGTGTGTGTTCGGGTGTGTATTCGGGTTGTATTCGGGTAGGTGTTCGGGTGTGTGTTCGGGTTGTATTCGGGTGTGTGTTCGGGTTGTATTCGGGTGTGTGTTCGGGTGTGTGTTCGGGTGTGTATTCGGGTGTGTGTTCGGGTGTGTGTTCGGGTGTGTGTTCGGGTGTGTATTCGGGTTGTATTCATGTGTGTGTTCGGGTGTGTGTTCGGGTTGTATTCGGGTGTGTGATCGGGTGTGTATTCGGGTTGTATTCGGTTGTGTGTTCGGGTGTGTGTTCGGGTGCGTATTCGGGTGTGTGTTCGGGTGTGTGTTCGGGTTTGTATTCGGGTGTGTATTCGGGTGTGTATTCGGGTTGAATTCGGGTGTGTGTTCGGGTGTGTGTTCGGGTGTATATTCGGGTGTGTGTTCGGGTGTGTATTCGGGTGTGTGTTCGGGTGTGTATTCGGGTTGTATTCGGGTGTGTGTTTGGGTGTGTGTTCGGGTGTGTATTCGGGTGTATGTTCGGGTGTGTGTTCGGGTGTGTATTCGGGTTGTATTCGGGTGTGTGTTCGGGTGTGTGTTCGGGTGTGTGTTCGGGTGTGTATTCGGGTGTGTGTTCGGGTGTGTGTTCGGGTGTGTATTCGGGTTGTATTCGGGTGTGTGTTCGGGTGTGTATTCGGGTGTGTGTTCGGGTGTGTGTTCGGGTGTGTATTCGGGTTGTATTCGGGTGTGGGGTCGGGTGTGTGTTCGGGTTGTATTCGGGTGTGTGTTCGGGAGTGTGTTCGGATGAGTATTCGGGTTGTAGTCGGGTGTGTGTTCGGGTGTGTATTCGGGTTGTATTCGGGTTGTAGTCGGGTCTGTGTTCGGGTGTGTTCGGGTGTGTGTTCGGGAGTGTGTTCGGGTGAGTATTCGGGTTGTAGTCGGGTGTGTGTTCGGGTGTGTATTCGGGTTGTATTCGGGTTGTAGTCGGGTCTGTGTTCGGGTGTGTTCGGGTGTGTATTCGTGAGTGTGTTCGGGTGTGTATTCGGGTTGTATTCGGGTGTGTGTTCGGATGTGTGTTCGGGTGTGTGTTCGGTTGTGTGTTCGGGTGTGTATTCGGGTGTGTGTTCGGGTGTGTATTCGGGTTGTATTCGGGTGTGTGTTCGGGTGTGTGTACGGGTTTGTGTTCGGTTGTGTGTTCGGGTGTGTATTCGGGTGTGTGTTCGGGTGTGTATTCGGGTTGTGTTCGGGTGTGTGTTCGGGTGTGTATTCGGGTTGTAGTCGGGTGTATGTTCGGGTGTGTATTCGGGTGTGTGTTCGGGTGTGTATTCCGGTTGTATTCGGGTGTGTGTTCGGGTGTGTGTTCGGGTTGTATTCGGGTGTGTGTCCGGGTTGTATTCGGGTGTGTGTTCGGGTGTGTATTCGGGTGTGTGTTCGGGTGTGTATTCGTGTGTGTGTTCGGGTGTGTATTCGGGTTGTATTCGGGTGTGTGTTCGGGTGTGTGTTCGGGTATGTGTTCGGGTGTGTGTTCGATTGTGTGTTCGGGTGTGTATTCGGGTGTGTGTTCGGGTGTGTATTCGGGTTGTATTCGGGTGTGTGTTCGGGTGTGTGTTCGGGTGTGTGTTCGGTTGTGTGTTCGGGTGTGTCTTCAGGTGTGTATTCGGGTTGCATTCGGGTGTGTGTTCGGGTGTGTGTTCGGGTGTGTATTCGGGTGTGTGTTCAGGTGTGTGTTCGGGTGTGTATTCGGGTGTGTATTCGGGTGAGTGTTCGGGTGTGTATTCGGGTTGTATTCGGGTATGTGTTCGGGTGTGTGTTCGGGTGTGTGTTCGGTTGTGTGTTCGGGTGAGTATTCGGGTGTGTTCGGGTGTGTATTCTGGTGTGTGTTCGAGTGTGTATTCGGGTTGTAGTCGGGTGTGTTTTCGGGTGTGTATTCGGGTTGTATTCGGGTGTGTGTTCGGGTGTGTGTTCGATTGTGTATTCGGGTGTGTATTCGGGTGTGTGTTCGGGTGTGTATTCGGGTTGTATTCGGGTGTGTGTTCGGGTGTGTGTTCGGGTGTGTGTTCGGTTGTGTGTTCGGGTGTGTATTCGGGTTGTATTCGGGTGTGTGTTCGGGTGTGTGTTCGGGTGTGTGTTCGGGTGTGTATTCGGGTTGTAGTCGGGTGTGTGTTCGGGTGTGTTCGGGTGTGTATTCGGGTGTGTGTTCGGGTGTGTATTCGGGTTGTACTCGGGTGTGTGTTCGGGTGTGTGTTCGGGTTGTATTCGGGTGTATGTTCGGGTGTGTGTTCGGGTGTGTATTCGGGTGTGTGTTCGGGTGTGTATTCGGGTGTGTGTTCGGGTGTGTATTCGGGTGTGTGTTCGGGTGTGTGTTCGGGTGTGTGTTCGGGTGTGTGTTCAGGTGTGTATTCGAGTTGTATTCGGGTGTGTGTTCGGGAGTGTATTCGGGTTGTATTCGGGTTGTAGTCGGGTCTGTGATCGGGTGTGTTCGGGTGTGTATTCGGGTGTGTGTTCGGTTGTGTATTCGGGTTGTATTGGGGTGTGTGTTCGGGTGTGTGTTCGGGTGTGTATTCGGGTGTGTGTTCGGGTGTGTATTCGGGTTGTATTCGGGTGTGTATTCGGGTTGTAGTCGGGTGTGTGTTCGGGTGTGTGTTCGGGTGTGTATTCGGGTTGTATTCGGGTGTGTGTTCGGGTGTGTGTTCGGGTGTGTGTTCGGTTGTGTGTTCGGGTGTGTATTCGGGTGTGTGTTCGGGTGTGTATTCGGGTTGTATTCGGGTGTGTGTTCGGGTGTGTGTTCGGGTGTGTGTTCGGTTGTGTGTTCGGGTGTGTATTCGGGTGTGTGTTCGGGTGTGTGTTCGGGTGTGTATTCGGGTTGTAGTCGGGTCTGTGATCGGGTGTGTTCGGGTGTGTATTCAGGTGTGTGTTCGGTTGTGTATTCGGGTTGTATTCGGGTGTGTGTTCGGGTGTGTGTTCGGGTGTGTATTCGGGTGTGTGTTCGGGTGTGTATTCGGGTTGTATTCGGGTGTGTATTCGGGTTGTAGTCGGGTGTGTGTTCGGGTGTGTGTTCGGGTGTGTATTCGGCTTGTATTCGGGTGTGTGTTCGGGTGTGTGTTCGGGTGTGTGTTCGGTTGTGTGTTCGGGTGTGTATTCGGGTGTGTGTTCGGGTGTGTATTCGGGTTGTATTCGGGTGTGTGTTCGGGTGTGTGTTCGGGTGTGTGTTCGGTTGTGTGTTCGGGTGTGTATTCGGGTGTGTGTTCGGGTGTGTATTCGGGTTGTATTCGGGTGTGTGTTCGGGTGTGTGTTCGGGTGTGTGTTCGGGTGTGTATTCGGGTTGTAGTCGGGTGTGTGTTCGAGTGTGTTCGGGTGTGTATTCGGGTGTGTTCGGGTGTGTATTCGGGTTGTATTCGGGTGTGTGTTCGGGTGTGTGGTCGGGTTGTATTCGGGTGTGTGTTCGGGTGGGTGTTCGGGTTGTATTCGGGTGTGTGTTCGGGTGTGTGTTTCTTGTGTGTGTTCGGGTGTGTGTTAGGGTCTGTGTTCGGGTGTGTATTCGGGTGTGTGTCCGGGTGTGTATTCGGGTTGTGTTCGGGTATGTGTTCGGGTGTGTGTTCGGGTGTGTGTTCGGGTGTGTGTTCGGGTGTGTATTCGGGTTGTATTCGGGTGTGTGTTCGGGTGTGTATTCGGGTTGTATTCGGGTATGTGTTCGGGTGTGTGTTCGGGTGTGTGTTCGGGTGTGTGTTCGGGTGTGTGTTCGGGTGTGTATTCGGGTTGTATTCGGGTGTGTGTTCGGGTGTGTATTCGGGTTGTATTCGGGTGTGTGTTCGGGAGTGTGTTCGGGTGTGTATTCGGGTTGTAGTCGGGTGTGTGTTCGGGTGTGTATTCGGGTTGTAGTCGGGTGTATATTCGGGTGTGTGTTCGGGTTGTATTCGGGTTGTATTCGGGTGTGTGTTCGGGTGTGTATTCGGGTTGTATTCGGGTGTGTGTTCGGGTGTGCGTTCGGGTGTGTATTCGGGTGTGTGTTCGGGTGTGTATTCGGGTGTGTATTCGGGTGTGTATTCGGGTTGTATTCGGGTGTGTGTTCGGGTGTGTGTTCGGGTGTGTGTTCGGGTGTGTGTTCGGGTGAGTATTCGGGTTGTATTCGGGTGTGTGTTCGGGTTGTATTCGGGTGTGTGTTCGGGTGTGCGTTCGGGTGTGTGTTCGGGTGTGTATTCGGGTTGTATTCGGGTGTGTGTTCGGGTGTGTATTCGGGTTGTATTCGGGTGTGTGTTCGGGAGTGTGTTCGGGTGTGTATTCGGGTTGTAGTCGGGTGTGTTTTCGGGTTTGTATTCGGGTGTGTATTCGGGTGTGCATTCTGGTTGTATTCGGGTGTGTGTTCGGGTGTGTGTTCGGGTGTGTATTCGGGTTGTAGTCGGGTGTGCGTTCGGGTGTGTTCGGTTGTGTATTCGGGTGTGAGTTCGGGTGTGTGTTCGGGTGTGTATTCGGGTGTGTGTTCGGGTGTGTATTCGGGTTGTATTCGTTTGTGTGTTCGGGTGTGTGTTCGGGTGTGTATTCGGGTTGTATTCGGGTGTGTGTTCGGGTGTGTATTCGGGTTGTATTAGGGTGTGTGTTCGGGAGTGTGTTCGGGTGTGTATTCGGGTTGTAGTCGGGTGTGTGTTCGGGTGTGTATTCGGGTTGTAGTCGGGTGTGTGTTCGGGTGTGTGTTCGGGTGTGTGTTCGGGTTGTATTCGGGTTGTATTCGGGTGTGTGTTCGGGTGTGTATTCGGGTTGTATTCGGGTGTGTGTTCGGGTGTGTGTTCGGTTGTGTGTTCGGATGTGTATTCGGGTGTGTGTTCGGGTGTGTATTCGGGTTGTATTCTAGTGTGTGTTCGGGTGTGTGTACGGGTGTGTGTTCGGTTGTGTGTTCGGGTGTGTATTCGGGTGTGTGTTCGGGTGTGTATTCGGGTTGTATTCGGGTGTGTGTTCGGGTGTGTATTCGGGTTGTAGTCGGGTGTATGTTCGGGTGTGTATTCGGGTGTGTGTTCGGGTGTGTATTCGGGTTGTATTCGGGTGTGTGTTCGGGTGTGTGTTCGGGTTGTATTCGGGTGTGTGTTCGGGTGTGTATTCGTGTGTGTGTTCGGGTGTGTATTCGGGTGTGTATTCGGGTGAGTGTTCGGGTGTGTATTCGGGTTGTATTCGGGTGTGTGTTCGGGTGTGTATTCGGGTGTGTGTTCGGGTATGTGTTCGGGTGTGTATTCGGGTGTGTGTTCGGGTGTGTGTTCGGGTGTGTGTGCGGTTGTGTGTTCGGGTGTGTATTCGGGTGTGTGTTCGGGTGTGTATTCGGGTGTGTGTTCGGGTGTGTGTTCGGTTGTGTGTTCGGGTGTGTATTCGGGTGTGTGTTCGGGTGTGTATTCGGGTTGTATTCGGGTGTGTGTTCGGGTGTGTGTTCGGGTGTGTATTCGGGTTGTAGTCGGGTGTGTGTTCGGGTGTGTTCGGGTGTGTATTCGGGTGTGTGTTCGGGTGTGTATTCGGGTTGTATTCGGTTGTGTGTTCGGGTGTGTATTCGGGATGTAGTCGGGTGTGTTCGGGTGTGTATTCGGGTGTGTGTTCGGGTGTGTATTCGTGTTGTATTCGGGTGTGTGTTCGGGTGTGTATTCGGGTTGTATTCGGGTGTGTTCGGGTGTGTGTTCGGGTGTAAGTTCGGGTGTGTGTTCGGGTGTGTATTCGGGTGTGTATTCGGGTTGTATTCGGGTGTGTGTTCGGGTGTGTGTTCGGGTGTGTATTCGGGTGTGTGTTCGGGTGTGTATTCGGGTTGTATTCGGGTGTGTGTTCGGGTGTGTGTTCGGTTGTATGTTCGGGTGTGTATTCGGGTGTGTGTTCGGGTGTGTATTCGGGTTGTATTCGGGTGTGTGTTCGGGTGTGTGTTCGGGTGTGTGTTCGGGTGTGTATTCGGGTTGTAGTCGGGTGTGTGTTCGGGTGTGTTCGGGTGTGTATTCGGGTGTGTGTTCGGGTGTGTATTCGGGTTGTATTCGGGTGTGTGTTCGGGTGTGTGTTCGGGTTGAATTCGGGTGTGTGTTCGGGTGTGTGTTTGGGTTGTATTCGGATGTGTTCGGGTGTGTATTCTGGTGTGTGTTCGGGTGTGTATTCGGGTTGTATTCGGGTGTGTGTTCGGGTGTGTGTTCGGGTGTGTATTCGGGTTGTATTCGGGTGTGTATTCGAGTTGTATTCGGGTTGTATTCTGGTGTGTGTTCGGGAGTGTGTTCGGGTGTGTATTCGGGTTGTAGTCGGGTGTGTGTTCGGGTGTGTTCGGGTGGGTATTCGGGTGTGTGTTCGGGTGTGTATTCGTGTTGTATTCGGGTGTGTGTTCGGGTGTGTATTCGGGTTGTATTCGGGTGTGTGTTCGGGTTGTATTCGGGTGTGTGTTCGGGTGTGTATTCGGGTGTGTGTTCGGGTGTGTATTCGGGTTGTATTCGGGTAGGTGTTCGGGTGTGTGTTCGGGTTGTATTCGGGTGTGTGTTCGGGTTGTATTCGGGTGTGTGTTCGGGTGTGTGTTCGGGTGTGTATTCGGGTGTGTGTTCGGGTGTGTGTTCGGGTGTGTGTTCGGGTGTGTATTCGGGTTGTATTCATGTGTGTGTTCGGGTGTGTGTTCGGGTTGTATTCGGGTGTGTGATCGGGTGTGTATTCGGGTTGTATTCGGTTGTGTGTTCGGGTGTGTGTTCGGGTGCGTATTCGGGTGTGTGTTCGGGTGTGTGTTCGGGTTTGTATTCGGGTGTGTATTCGGGTGTGTATTCGGGTTGAATTCGGGTGTGTGTTCGGGTGTGTGTTCGGGTGTATATTCGGGTGTGTGTTCGGGTGTGTATTCGGGTGTGTGTTCGGGTGTGTATTCGGGTTGTATTCGGGTGTGTGTTTGGGTGTGTGTTCGGGTGTGTATTCGGGTGTATGTTCGGGTGTGTGTTCGGGTGTGTATTCGGGTTGTATTCGGGTGTGTGTTCGGGTGTGTGTTCGGGTGTGTGTTCGGGTGTGTATTCGGGTGTGTGTTCGGGTGTGTGTTCGGGTGTCCGAATACAACCCGAATACACACCCGAACACACACCCGAACACAACCCGAATACACACCCGAACACACACCCGAACACACACCCGAACACACACCCGAATACACACCCGAACACACACCCGAATACAACCCGAATACACACCCGAACACACACCCGAACACACACCCGAACACACACCCGAATACAACCCGAATACACACCCGAACACACACCCGAACACACACCCGAATACACACCCGAACACACACCCAAACACACACCCGAACACACACCCGAATACAACCCGAATACACACCCGAACTCACACCCGAACACACACCCGAACACACCCCCGAATACAACTCGAATACCCACCCGAACACACACCTGAATACACACCCGAACACACCCGAACACATACCCGACTACAACCCGAATACACACCCGAACACACACCCGAATACACACCCGAACACACACCCGAATACACACCCGAACACATCCGAACACACACCCGACTACAACCCGAATACACACCCGAACACACTCCCGAACACACACCCGAATACACACCCGAACACACACCCGAATACAACCCGAATACACACCTGAACACACACCCGAATACACACCCGAATACAAACACGAACACACACCCGAATACAACCCGAATACACACCCGAACCCACACCCGAACACACACCCGAACACACCCCCGAATACAACCCGAATACACACCCGAACACACACCCGAACACACACCCGAATACAACCCAAATACACACCCGAACACACACCCGAATACACACCCGAACACACCCGAACACACACCCGACTACAACCCGAATACAACCCGAATACACACCCGAATACACACCCGAATACAAACCCGAAAACACACCCGAATACACACCCGAACACACACCCGAATGCAACCCGAATACACACCCGAATACACTCCCGAACACACACCCGAACACACCCGAATACTCACCCGAAAACTCACCCGAACACACACCCGAACACACACCCGAATACAAACCGAACACACACACGAACACACACCCGAATACAACCCGAACACACACCCGAATACAACCCGAATACACACCCGAACACACACCCGAACACACACCCGAATACAACCCGAATACACACCCGAATACACACCCGAATACACACCCGAACACACACCCGAATACACACCCGAACACACACCCGAACTCACACCCGAATACAACCCGAATACACACCCGAACACTCACCCGAATACACTCCCGAATACACACCCGAACACACACCCGAACACACACCCGAATACAACCCGAATACACACCCGAATACACACCCGAATACAAATCCGAACACACACCCGAATACAACCAGAACACACACCCGAACACACACCCGAATACAACCCGAATACAACCCGAATACACACCCGAACACACACCCGGACACACACCCGAACACACACCCGAACATACACCCGAATACAACCCGAATACACACCCGAATACACACCCGAATACACACCCGAACACACACCCGAATACACACCCGAACACACTCCCGAACACACACCCGAATGCAACCCGAATACACACCCGAACACTCACCCGAATACACACCCGAACACCCACCCGAACACACACCCGAACACACACCCGAATGCAACCCGAATACACACCCGAACACACAACCGAATTCAACCCGAATACACACCCGAACACACACCGGAACACACACCCGAACACACACCCGAACACAGACCCGAATACAACCCGAATACACACCCGAACACACACCCGAACACGCACCCGAATACACACCCGAACACACACCCGAACACACACCCGAACACACACCCGAACACACACCCGAATACAACCCGAATACACACCCGATCACACACCCGAACACACACCCGAATACAACCCGAATACACACCCGAACACACCCGAATACACACCTGAACACACCCGAACACACACCCGACTACAACCCGAATACACACCCGAACACACCCGAATACACACCCGAACACACCCGAACACACACCCGACTACAACCCGAATACACACCTGAACACACTCCCGAACACACACCCGAATAAACACCCGAACACACACCCGAATACAACCCGAATACACACCCGAACACACACCCGAACACAACCCGAATACACACCCGAACACACACCCGAACACACACCCGAACACACACCCGAATACACACCCGAACACACACCCGAATACAACCCGAATACACACCCGAACACACACCCGAACACACACCCGAACACACACCCAAACACACACCCGAACACACACCCGAACACACACCCGAATACACAATCGAATACATCCCGAACACACAACCGAACACACACCCGAATACAACCCGAATACACACCCGAACACACACCCGAACACACACCCGAACACACCCCCGAATACAACTCGAATACCCACCCGAACACACACCCGAATACACACCCGAACACACCCGAACACATACCCGACTACAACCCGAATACACACCCGAACACACACCCGAATACACACCCGAACACACCCGAACACACACCCGACTACAACCCGAATACACACCCGAACACACTCCCGAACACACACCCGAATACACACCCGAACACACACCCGAATACAACCCGAATACACACCCGAACACACACCCGAATACACACCCGAATACAACCCGAATACACACCCGAATACACACCCGAATACAACCCGAATACACACCCGAATACAAACCCGAGAACACACCCGAATACACACCCGAACACACACCCGAATGCAACCCGAATACACACCCGAACACACACCCGAATACACACCCGAACACACACCCGAATACTACCCGAACACACACCCGAACACACACCCGAACACACACCCGAATACAACCCGAATACACACCCGAATACACACCCGAATACACACCCGAACACACACCCGAATACACACCCGAACACACACCCGAACACACACCCGAATACAACCCGAATACACACCCGAATACTCACCCGAATACACACCCGAATACACACCCGAACAGACACCCGAATACACACCCGAACACACACCCGAACACACACCCGAATACAACCCGAATACACACCCGAATACACACCCGAACACACACCCGAACACACACCCGTATACAACCCGAATACACACCCAAACACACACCCGAATACACACCCGAACACACACCCGAATACACACCCGAACACACACCCGAATACAACCCGAATACAACCCGAATACACACCCGAACACACACCCGAATACACACCCGAACACACACCCGAATACACACCCGAACACAGACCCGAATACAACCCGAATACACCACCCGAATACACACCCGAATACACACCCGAACACACACCCGAATACACACCCGAACACACACCCGAACACACACCCGAATACAACCCGAATACACACCCGAATACACACCCGAATACAAACCCGAAAACACACCCGAATACACACCCGAACACACACCCGAATGCAACCCGAATACACACCCGAACACACACCCGAATACACACCCGAACACACACCCGAATACAACCCGAATACACACCCGAACACACATCCGAATACACACCCGAACACACACCCGAATATACACCCGAACACACACCCGAATACACACCCGAACACACACCCGAACACACACCCGAAAACAACCCGAATACACACCCGAATAAACACCTGAATACAAACCCGAAAACACACCCGAATACACATCCGAACACACACACGAATGCAACCCGAATACACACCCGAATACACACCCGAACACACACCCGACTACAATCCGAATACAGACCCGAACACACTCCCGAAAACACACCCGAACACACCCGAATACTCACCCGAACACACAACCGAACACACACCCGAACACACACCCGAACACACACCCGAATACAACCCGAATACACACCCGAACACACACCAGAATACAACCCGAATACACACCCGAACACACACCCGAACACACACCCGAACACACACCCGAACACACACCCGAATACAACCCGAATACACACCCGAACACACACCCGAATACACACCCGAACACACACCCGAATACACACCCGAACACACACCCGAATGCAACCCGAATACACACCCGAATACACACCCGAACACACCCGAACACACTCCCGACTACAACCCGAATACACACCCGAACACACTCCCGAACACACACCCGAATACAACCCGATCACACACCCGAACACACACCCGAATACAACCCGAATGCACACCCGAATACACACCCGAATACAAACCCGAAAACACACCCGAATTCACACCCGAACACACACCCGAATGCAACCAGAATACACACCCGAACACACACCCGAATACACACCCGAACACACACCCGAATGCAACCCGAATACACATCCGAATACACACCCGAACACACCCGAACACACACCCGACTACAACCCGAATACACACCCGAACACACTCCCGAACACACACCCGAATACAACCCGATCACACACCCGAACACACACCCGAATACAACCCGAATACACACCCGAACACACACCCGAACACACACCCGAATACACACCCGAACACACACCAGAACACACACCCGAACACACACCCGAACACACACCCGAATACAACCCGAATACACACCCGAACACACACCCGAATACACACCTGAACACACCCGAACACACACACGACTACAACCCGAATACACACCCGAACACACACCCGAATACAAACCGAATACACACCCGAATACACACCCGAATACAACCCGAATACGCACCCGAACACACACCGGAACACACACCCGAACTCACACCCGAACACACACCCGAACACACACCCGAATACAACCCGAATACACACCCGAACACACACCCGAACACACACCCGAATACACACCCGAACACACACCCGAACACACACCGAAACACACACCCGAACACACACCCGAATACACCCCGAATACACACCCGAACACACACCCGAACACACACCCGAATACACACCCGAACACACACCCGAACACACACCCGAACACACACCCGAACACACACCCGAATACAACCCGAATACACACCCGAACACACACCCGAATACACACCCGAATACACACCCGAACACACACCCGAATACACACCCGAACACACACCCGAATACAACCCGAATACACACCCGAATACACACCCGAATACACACCCGAACACACACCCGAACACACACCCGAATACACACTCGAACACACACCCGAATACAACGCGAACACACACCCGAACACACAATCGAATACAACCCGAACACACACCCGAACACACACCCGAATACAACCCGAATACACACCCGAACACACACCCGAACACACACCCGAACACACACCCGAAAACAACCCGAATACACACCCGAATACACACC
The DNA here is from genome assembly GCA_963576515.1 of Cryptocephalus primarius. NCBI lineage: Eukaryota > Metazoa > Arthropoda > Insecta > Coleoptera > Chrysomelidae > Cryptocephalus > Cryptocephalus primarius. The sequence continues at coordinate 8,555,996 of OY754951.1, read as the reverse complement.
CGAACACACACCCGAATACACACCCGAACACACACCCGAACACACACCCGAATACAACCCGAATACACAACCGAACACTCACCCGAATACACACCCGAATACAACCCGAATGCACACCCGAATACACACCCGAATACAAATTCGAATACACACCCGAACACACCCGAACACACACCCGACTACAACCCGAATACACACCCGAACACACTCCCGAACACACACCCGAATACAACCCGATCACACACCCGAACACACACCCGAATACAACCCGAATACACACCCGAACACACACCCGAACACACACCCGAATACACACCCGAACACACACCCGAACACACACCCGAACACACACCCGAACACACACCCGAATACAACCCGAATACACACCCGAACACACACCCGAATACACACCTGAACACACCCGAACACACACCCGACTACAACCCGAATACACACCCGAACACACACCCGAATACAACCCGAATACACACCCGAATACACACCCGAATACACACCCGAACACACACCCGAATACACACCCGAACACACACCCAAACACACACCCGAATACAACCCGAATACACACCCGAACACTCACCCGAATATACACCCGAATACACACCCGAACACACACCCGAATACACACCCGAAAACACACCCGAACACATACCCGAATACAACCCGAATACACACCCGAACACACACCGGAACACACACCCGAACACACACCCGAACACAGACCCGAATACAACCCGAATACACACCCGAACACACACCCGAACACACACCCGAATACACACCCGAACACACTCCCGAACACACACCCGAACACACACCCGAACACACACCCGATTACAACCCGAATACACACCCGAACACACACCCGAATACACCCGAACACACTCCCGACTACAACCCGAATACACACCCGAACACACACCGGAATACACACCCGAACACACCCGAACACACACCCGACTACAACCCGAATACACACCCGAACACATTCCCGAACACACACCCGAATACATCCCCGAACACACACCCGAGTACAACCCGAATACACACCCGAGTACAACCCGAATACACACCCGAACACTCACCCGAATACACATCCGAATACTCACCCGAACACACACCCGAACACACACCCGAACACACACATGAATACAACCCGAATACACACCCGAACACACACCCGAATACAACCCGAATACACACCCGAACACACACCCGAACACACACCCGAACTCACACCCGAATACAACCCGAATACACACGCGAACACACACCCGAATACACACCCGAACACACACCCGAATACACACCCGAACACACACCCGAATGCAACCCGAATACACACCCGAATACACTCCCGAACACACCCGAATACACACCCGAACACACACCCGAATACAACCCGATCACACACCCGAACACACACCCGAATACAACCCGAATGCACACCCGAATACACACCCGAATACAAACCCGAAAACACACCCGAATTCACACCCGAACACACACCCGAATGCAACCCGAATACACACCCGAACACACACCCGAATACACACCCGAACACACACCCGAATGCAACCCGAATACACATCCGAATACACACCCGAACACACCCGAACACACACCCGACTACAACCCGAATACACACCCGAACACACTCCCGAACACACACCCGAATACAACCCGATCACACACCCGAACACACTCCCGAATACAACCCGAATACACACCCAAACACACACCCGAACACACACCCGAATACACACCCGAACACACACCCGAACGCACACCCGAACACACACCCGAACACACACCCGAATACAACCCGAATACACACCCGAACACACACCCGAATACACACCTGAACACACCCGAACACACACCCGACTACAACCCGAATACACACCCGAACACACACCCGAATACAACCCGAATACACACCCGAATACACACCCGAATACACACCCGAACACACACCCGAATACACACCCGAACACACACCCGAACACACACCCGAATACAACCCGAATACACACCCGAACACTCACCCGAATATACACCCGAATACACACCCGAACACACACCCGAATACACACCCGAAAACACACCCGAACACATACCCGAATACAACCCGAATACACACCCGAACACACACCCGAATACGCACCAGAACACACCCGAATACTCACCCGAACACACCCCCCAACACACACCCGAATACAACCCGAATACACACCCGAACACACACCCGACTACAACCCGAATACACACCCGGACACACACCCGACTACAACCCGAATACACACCCGAATACACACCCGAACACACACCCGAACACACTCCCGAACACACACACGAATACACACCCGAACACACACACGAATACAACCCGAATACACACCCGAACACACACCCGAATACACACCCGAATAGAACCCGAATACACACCCGAAAACACACCCGAATACAACCCGAATACACACCCGAATACAACCCGAATACAACGCGAACACACACCCGAACACACAATCGAATACAACCCGAATACACACCCGAACACACACCCGAACACACACACGAACACACACCCGAACACACACCCGAATACAACCCGAATACACACCCGAATACACACCCGAATACACACCCGAACACACACCCGAATACACACCCGAACACACACCCGAACACACACCCGATTACAACCCGAATACACACCCGAACACTCACCAGAATACACACCCGAATACAACCCGAATGCACACCCGAATACACACCCGAATACAAACCCGAAAACACACCCGAATTCACACCCGAACACACACCCGAATGCAACCCGAATACAAACCCGAACACACACCCGAATGCAACACGAATACACATCCGAATACACACCCGAACACACCCGAACACACACCCGACTACAACCCGAATACACACCCGAACACACTCCCGAACACACACCCGAATACAACCCGATCACACACCCGAACACACACCCGAATACAACCCGAATACACACCCGAACACACACCCGAACACACACCCGAATACACACCCGAACACACACCCGAACACACACCCGAACACACACCCGAACACACACCCGAATACAACCCGAATACACACCCGAACACACACCCGAATACAACCCAAATACACACCCGAACACACACCCAAATACACACCCGAACACACACCCGACTACAACCCGAATATACACCCGAACACACACCCGAAAACACACCCGAACACACACCCGAACACACACCCGAATACAACCCGAACACACACCCGAATACACACCCGAATACAAACCCGAAAACACACCCGAATACACACCCGAACACACACCCGAATGCAACCCGAATACACACCCGAATACACTCCCGAACACACACCCGAACACACCCGAATACTCACCCGAACACTCACCCGAACACACACCCGAACACACACCCGAATACAAACCGAACACACACCCGAACACACACCCGAATACAACCCGAACACACACCCGAACACACACCCGAATACAACCCGAATACACACCCGAACACACACCCGAACACACACCCGAATACAACCCGAATACACACTCGAATACACACCCGAATACACACCCGAACACACACCCGAATACACACCCGAACACTCACCCGAATACAACCCGAATACACACCCGAACACTCACCCGAATACACACCCGAATACACACCCGAACACACACCCGAACACACACCCGAATACACCCGAATACACACCCGAATACACACCCGAATACAAATCCGAACACACACCCGAATACAACCAGAACACACACCCGAACACACACCCGAATACAACCCGAATACAACCCGAATACACACCCGAACACACACCCGGACACACACCCGAACACACACCCGAACACACACCCGAATACAACCCGAATACACACCCGAATACACACCCGAACACACACCCGAATACACACCCGAACACACACCCGAACACACACCCGAATACAACCCGAATACACACCCGAACACTCACCCGAATACACACCCGAACACACACCCGAACACACACCCGAATACACACCCGAACACACACCCGAACACATACCCGAATACAACCCGAATACACACCCGAACACACTCCCGAATACACACTCGAATACTCACCCGAACACACAACCGAACACACACCCGAACACACACCCGAACACACACCCGAATGCAACCCGAATACACACCCGAACACACTATCGAATACAACCCGAATACACACCCGAACACACACCGGAACACACACCCGAACACAGACCCAAATACAACCCGAATACACACCCGAACACACACCCGAACACACACCCGAATACACACCCGAACACACACCCGAACACACACCCGAACACACACCCGAATACAACCCGAATACACACCCGAACACACACCCGAACACACACCCGAATATAACCCGAATACACACCCGAACACACCCGAATACACACCTGAACACGCTCGAACACACACCCGACTACAACCCGAATACACACCCGAACACACACCCGAATACACACCCGAACACACACCCGACTACAACCCGAATACACACCTGAACACACTCCCGAACACACACCCGAATAAACACCCGAACACACACCCGAATACAACCCGAATACACACCCGAACACACACCCGAATACAACCCGAATACACACCCGAACACACACCCGAACACACACCCGAACACACACCCGAATACAACCCGAATACACACCCGAACACACTCCCGAATACACACTCGAATACTCACCCGAACACACAACCGAACACACACCCGAACACACACCCGAACACACACCCGAATGCAACCCGAATACACACCCGAACACACAACCGAATACAACCCGAATACACACCCGAACACACACCGGAACACACACCCGAACACAGACCCGAATACAACCCGAATACACACCCGAACACACACCCGAATACACACCCGAACATACACCCGAATACAACCCGAATACACACCCGAACACACACCCGAATACACACCTGAACACACCCGAACACACCCGACTACAACCCGAATACACACCCGAACACACACCCGAATACAACCCGAATACACACCCGAATACACACCCGAATACACACCCGAATACACACCCGAATACACACCCGAACACACACCCGAATACACACCCGAACACACACCCGAATACAACCCGAATACACACCCGAACACTCACCAGAATACACACCCGAATACACACCCGAACACACACCCGAACACACACCCGAATACAACCCGAATACACACCCGAATACACACCCGAACACACACCCGAACACAACCAGAACACACACCCGAACACACACCCGAATACAACCCGAATACAACCCGAATACACACCCGAACACACACCCGGACACACACCCGAACACACACCCGAACACACACCCGAATACAACCCGAATACACACCCGAATACACACCCGAACACACACCCGAATACACACCCGAACACACACCCGAATACAACCCGAATAAACACCCGAACACTCACCCGAATACACACCCGAACACACACCCGAACACAAACCAGAATACACACCCGAACACACACCCGAACACATACCCGAATACAACCCGAATACACACCCGAACACACTCCCGAATACACACTCGAATACTCACCCGAACACACAACCGAACACACACCCGAACACACACCCGAACACACACCCGAATGCAACCCGAATACACACCCGAACACACAACCGAATACAACCCGAATACACACCCGAACACACACCGGAACACACACCCGAACACAGACCCGAATACAACCCGAATACACACCCGAACACACACCCGAATACACACCCGAACACACACCCGAATACAACCCGAACACACACCCGAATACACACCCGAACACACACCCGAACACACACCCTAATACAACCCGAATACATACCCGAACACTCACCCGAATACACACCCGAACACACACCCGAATACACAACGAACACATACCCGAATACAACCCGAATACACACCCGAACACACTCCCGAATACACACTCGAATACTCACCCGAACACACAACCGAACACACACCCGAACACACACCCGAACACACACCCGAATGCAACCCGAATACACACCCGAACACACAACCGAATACAACCCGAATACACACCCGAACACACACCGGAACACACACCCGAACACACACCCGAACACACACCCGAACACACACCCGAATACAACCCGAATACACACCCGAACACACACCCGAACACACACCCGAATACAACCCGAATACACACCCGAACACACCCGAATACACACCTGAACACACCCGAACACACACCCGACTACAACCCGAATACACACCCGAACACACACCCGAATACCCACCCGAACACACCCGAACACACACCCGACTACAACCCGAATACACACCTGAACACACTCCCGAACACACACCCGAATAAACACCCGAACACACACCCGTATACAACCCGAATACACACCCGAACACACACCCGAATACAACCCGAATACACACCCGAACACACACCCGAACACACACCCGAACACACACCCGAATACACACCCGAACACACACCCGAATACAACCCGAATACACACCCGAACACACACCCGAACACACACCCGAACACACACCCGAATACAACCCGAATGCACACCCGAATACACACCCGAATACAAACCCGAAAACACACCCGAATTCACACCCGAACACACACCCGAATGCAACCCGAATACACACCCGAACACACACCCGAATGCAACCCGAATACACATCCGAATACACCCCCGAACACACCCGAACACACACCCGACTACAACCCGAATACACACCCGAACACACTCCCGAACACACACCCGAATACAACCCGATCACACACCCGAACACACACCCGAATACAACCCGAATACACACCCGAACACACACCCGAACACACACCCGAATACACACCCGAACACACACCCGAACACACACCCGAACACACACCCGAACATACACCCGAATACAACCCGAATACACACCCGAACACACACCCGAATACACACCTGAACACACCCGAACACACCAGACTACAACCCGAATACACACCCGAACACACACCCGAATACAACCCGAATACACACCCGAATACACACCCGAATACACACCGGAACACACACCCGAATACACACCCGAACACACACCCGAACACACACCCGAATACAACCCGAATACACACCCGAACACTCACCCGAATATTCACCCGAATACACACCCGAACACACACCCGAATACACACCCGAAAACACACCCGAACACATACCCGAATACAACCCGAATACACACCCGAACACACACCGGAACCCACACCCGAACACACACCCGAACACAGACCCGAATACAACCCGAATACACACCCGAACACACACCCGAACACACACCCGAATACACACCCGAACACACTCCCGAACACACACCCGAACACACACCCGATTACAACCCGAATACACACCCGAACACACACCCGAATACACACCCGAACACACCCGAACACACACCCGACTACAACCCGAATACACACCCGAACACACACCCGAATACACACCCGAACACACCCGAACACACACCCGACTACAACCCGAATACACACCCGAACACACTCCCGAACACACACCCGAATACATCCCAGAACTCACACCCGAGTACAACCCGAATACACACCCGAACACTCACCCGAATACACACCCGAATACAAACCCGAAAACACACCCGAATACACACCCGAACACACACCCGAATACACACCCGAACACACACCCGAATACAACCCGAATACACACCCGAACACACACCCGAATACACACCCGAACACACACCCGAACACAAACCCGAACACACACCCGAATACAACCCGAATACACACCCGAACCCACACCCGAACACACACCCGAACACACCCCCGAATACAACCCGAATACACACCCGAACACACACCCGAATACAACCCAAATACACACCCGAACACACACCCGAATACACACCCGAACACACCCGAACACACACCCGACTACAACCCGAATATACACCCGAACACACACCCGAAAACACACCCGAACACACACCCGAACACACACCCGAATACAACCCGAATACACACCCGAATACCCACCCGAATACAAACCCGAAAACACACCCGAATACACACCCGAACACACTCCCGAATGCAACCCGAATACACACCCGAATACACTCCCGAACACACACCCGAACACACCCGAATACTCACCCGAACACTCACCCGAACACACACCCGAACACACACCCGAATACAAACCGAACACACACCCGAACACAAACCCGAATACAACCCGAACACACACCCGAACACACACCCGAATACAACCCGAATACACACCCGAACACACACCCGAACACACACCCGAATACAACCCGAAAACACACCCGAATACACACCCGAATACACACCCGAACACACACCCGAATACACACCCGAACACACACCCGAACTCACACCCGAATACAACCCGAATACACACCCGAACACTCACCCGAATACACACCCGAATACACACCCGAACACACACCCGAACACACACCCGAATACAACCCGAATACACACCCGAATACAAATCCGAACACACACCCGAATACAACCAGAACACACACCCGAACACACACCCGAATACAACCCGAATACAACCCGAATACACACCCGAACACACACCCGGACACACACCCGAACACACACCCGAACACACACCCGAATACAACCCGAATACACACCCGAATACACACCCGAACACACACCCGAATACACACCCGAACCCACACCCGAACACACACCCGAATACAACCCGAATACACAACCGAACACTCACCCGAATACACACCCGAACACACACCCGAACACACACCCGAATACACACCCGAAAACACACCGGAACACACACCCGAACACAGACCCGAATACAACCCGAATACACACCCGAACACACACCCGAACACACACCCGAATACACACCCGAACACACACCCGAACACACACCCGAACACACACCCGAATACAACCCGAATACACACCCGAACACACACCCGAACACACACCCGAATACAACCCGAATACACACCCGAACACACCCGAATACACACCTGAACACACCCGAACACACACCCGACTACAACCCGAATACACACCCGAACACACACCCGAATACACACCCGAACACACCCGAACACACACCCGACTACAACCCGAATACACACCTGAACACACTCCCGAACACACACCCGAATAAACACCCGAACACACACCCGAATACAACCCGAATACACACCCGAATACAACCCGAATACACAACCGAACACACACCCGAACACACACCCGAATACAACCCGAATACACACCCGAACACACCCGAATACACACCTGAACACACCCGACTACAACCCGAATACACACCCGAACACACACCCGAATACACACCCGAACACACCCGAACACACACCCGACTACAACCCGAATACACACCTGAACACACACCCGAACACACACCCGAACACACACCCGAATACACACCCGAACACACACCCGAATACAACCCGAATACACACCCGAACACACACCCGAACACACACCCGAATACAACCCGAATACACACCCGAACACACACCCGAATACAACCCGAATACACACCCGAACACTCACCCGAATACACACCCGAATACAACCCGAATGCACACCCGAATACAAACCCGAAAACACACCCGAATTCACACCCGAACACACACCCGAATGCAACCCGAATACACACCCGAACACACACCCGAATGCAACCCGAATACACATCCGAATACACACCCGAACACACCCGAACACACACCCGACTACAACCCGAATACACACCCGAACACACTCCCGAACACACACCCGAATACAACCCGATCACACACCCGAACACACACCCGAATACAACCCGAATACACACCCGAACACACACCCGAACACACAACCGAATACACACCCGAACACACACCCGAACACACACCCGAACACACACCCGAACACACACCCGAATACAACCCGAATACACACCCGAACACACACCCGAATACAACCCGAATACACACCTGAACACACTCCCGAACACACACCCGAATAAACACCCGAACACACACCCGAATACAACCCGAATACACACCCGAATACAACCCGAATACACACCCGAACACACACCCGAACACACACCCGAATACAACCCGAATACACACCCGAATACACACCCGAATACACACCCGAACACACCCGAACACCCACCCGACTACAACCCGAATACACACCTGAACACACACCCGAACACACACCCGAACACACACCCGAATACACACCCGAACACACACCCGAATACAACCCGAATACACACCCGAACACACACCCGAACACACACCCGAACACACACCCGAATACAACCCGAATACACACCCGAACACACACCCGAATACAACCCGAATACACACCCGAACACTCACCCGAATACACACCCGAATACAACCCGAATGCACACCCGAATACAAACCCGAAAACACACCCGAATTCACACCCGAACACACACCCGAATGCAACCCGAATACACACCCGAACACACACCCGAATGCAACCCGAATACACATCCGAATACACACCCGAACACACCCGAACACACACCCGACTACAACCCGAATACACACCCGAACACACTCCCGAACACACACCCGAATACAACCCGATCACACACCCGAACACACACCCGAATACAACCCGAATACACACCCGAACACACACCCGAACACACAACCGAATACACACCCGAACACACACCCGAACACACACCCGAACACACACCCGAACACACACCCGAATACAACCCGAATACACACCCGAACACACACCCGAATACAACCCGAATACACACCTGAACACACTCCCGAACACACACCCGAATAAACACCCGAACACACACCCGAATACAACCCGAATACACACCCGAATACAACCCGAATACACACCCGAACACACACCCGAACACACACCCGAATACAACCCGAATACACACCCGAATACACACCTGAACACACACCCGAACACACACCCGAACACACACCCGAATACACACCCGAACACACACCCGAATACAACCCGAATACACACCCGAACACACACCCGAACACACACCCGAATACACACCCGAATACAACCCGAATGCACACCCGAATACACACCCGAATACAAACCCGAAAACACACCCGAATTCACACCCGAACACACACCCGAATGCAACCCGAATACACACCCGAACACACACCCGAATGCAACCCGAATACACATCCGAATACACACCCGAACACACCCGAACACACACCCGACTACAACCCGAATACACACCCGAACACACTCCCGAACACACACCCGAATACAATCCGATCACACACCCGAACACACACCCGAATACAACCCGAATACACACCTGAACACACACCCGAACATACACCCGAATACACACCCGAACACACACCCGAACACACACCCGAACACACACCCGAATACAACCCGAATACACACCCGAACACACACCCGAATACAACCCGAATACACACCCGAACACTCACCCGAATATTCACCCGAATACACACCCGAAAACACACCCGAACACATACCCGAATACAACCCGAATACACACCCGAACACACACCGGAACACACACCCGAACACACACCCGAACACACACCCGAACACACACCCGAATACACACCCGAACACACTCCCGAACACACACCCGAACACACACCCGAACACACACCCGAACACACACCCGATTACAACCCGAATACACACCCGAACACACACCCGAATACACACCCGAACACACCCGAACACACACCCGACTACAACCCGAATACACACCCGAACACACACCCGAATACACCCCCGAACACACCCGAACACACACCCGACTACAACCCGAATACACACCCGAACACATTCCCGAACACACACCCGAATACATCCCCGAACACACACCCGAGTACAACCCGAATACACACCCGAACACTCACCCGAATACACACCCGAATACAAACATGAAAACACACCCGAATACACACCCGAACACACACCCGAATACACACCCGAACACACACCCGAATACAACCCGAATACACACCCGAACACACACCCGAATACACACCCGAATATACACCCGAACACACACCCGAACACAAACCCGAACACACACCCGAATACACACCCGAACCCACACCCGAACACACACCCGAACACACCCCCGAATACAACCCGAATACACACCCGAACACACACCCGAATACAACCCAAATACACACCCGAACACACACCCGAATACACACCCGAACACACCCGAACACACACCCGACTACAACCCGAATATACACCCGAACACACACCCGAAAACACACCCGAACACACACCCGAACACACACCCGAATACAACCCGAATACACACCCGAATACACACCCGAATACAAACCCGAAAACACACCCGAATACACACCCGAATACACACCCGAACACACACCCGAATACACACCCGAACACACACCCGAACTCACACCCGAATACACACCCGAATACACACCCGAACACACACCCGAACACACACCCGAATACAACCCGAATACACACCCGAACACACACCCGAACACACACCCGAATACAACCCGAATACACACCCGAATACACACCCGAATACACACCCGAACACACACCCGAATACACACCCGAACACACACCCGAACTCACACCCGAATACAACCCGAATACACACCCGAACACTCACCCGAATACACACCCGAATACACACCCGAACACACACCCGAACACACACCCGAATACAACCCGAATACACACCCGAATACACACCCGAATACAAATCCGAACACACACCCGAATACAACCAGAACACACACCCGAACACACACCCGAATACAACCCGAATACAACCCGAATACACACCCGAATACACACCCGAATACACACCCGAACACACACCCGAATACACACCCGAACACACACCCGAACTCACACCCGAATACAACCCGAATACACACCCGAACACTCACCCGAATACACACCCGAATACACACCCGAACACACACCCGAACACACACCCGAATACAACCCGAATACACACCCGAATACACACCCGAATACAAATCCGAACACACACCCGAATACAACCAGAACACACACCCGAACACACACCCGAATACAACCCGAATACAACCCGAATACACACCCGAACACACACCCGGACACACACTCGAACACACACATGAACACACACCCGAATACAACCCGAATACACACCCGAATACACACCCGAACACACACCCGAATACACACCCGAACACACACCCGAACACACACCCGAATACAACCCGAATACACACCCGAACACTCACCCGAATACACACCCGAACACACACCCGAACACACCCGAATACACACCCGAAAACACACCGGAACACACACCCGAACACAGACCCGAATACAACCCGAATACACACCCGAACACACACCCGAACACACACCCGAATACACACCCGAACACACACCCGAACACACACCCGAACACACACCCGAATACAACCCGAATACACACCCGAACACACACCCGAACACACACCCGAATACAACCCGAATACACACCCGAACACACCCGAATACACACCTGAACACACCCGAACACACACCCGACTACAACCCGAATACACACCCGAACACACACCCGAATACACACCCGAACACACCCGAACACACACCCGAACACACACCCGAATACAACCCGAATACAACCCGAATACACACCCGAACACACACCCGAATACACACCCGAACACACACCCGAATACACACCCGAACACACACCCGAACACAACCCGAATACACACCCGAATACACACCCGAATACACACCCGAACACACACCCGAATACCCACCCGAACACACACCCGAACACACACCCGAATACAACCCGAATACACACCCGAATACAAACCCGAAAACACACCCGAATACACACCCGAACACAAACCCGAATGCAACCCGAATACACACCCGAACACACACCCAAATACACACCCGAACACACACCCGAATACAACCCGAATACACACCCGAACACACACCCGAATACACACCCGAACACACACCCGAATATACACCCGAACACACACCCGAATACACACCCGAACACACACCCGAATACAACCCGAACACACACCCGAACACACACCAGAATACAACCCGAACACACACCCGAACACACACCCGAATACACACCCGAACACACACCCGAATACAACCCGAATACACACCCGAACACACACCCGAATACACACCCGAATACAACCCGAATACACACCCGAAATCACACCCGAATACCACCCGAATACACACCCGAATACACACCCGAATACAAACCCGAAAACACACCCGAATACACACCCGAACACACACCCGAATGCAACCCGAATACACACCCGAACACACACCCGAATACACACCCGAACACACACCCGAATACAACCCGAATACACACCCGAACACACACCCGAATACACACCCGAACACACACCCGAATATACACCCGAACACACACCCGAATACACACCCGAACACACACCCGAACACACACCCGAATACAACCCGAACACACACCCGAACACACACCCGAATACAACCCGAATACACACCCGAACACACACCCGAACACACACCCGAATACACACCCGAACACACACCCGAATACAACCCGAATACACACCCGAACACACACCCGAATACACACCCGAATACAACCCGAATACACACCCGAAAACACACCCGAATACAACCCGAATACACACCCGAATACACACCCGAATACAAACCCGAAAACACACCCGAATACACACCCGAACACACACCCGAACACACACCCGAATACACACTCGAACACACACCCGAATACAACGCGAACACACACCCGAACACACAATCGAATACAACCCGAACACACACCCGAACACACACCCGAATACAACCCGAATACACACCCGAACACACACCCGAACACACACCCGAACACACACCCGAACACACACCCGAATACAACCCGAATACACACCCGAATACACACCCGAATACACACCCGAACACACACCCGAATACACACCCGAACACACACCCGAACACACACCCGAATACAACCCGAATACACACCCGAACACTCACCCGAATACACACACGAATACAACCCGAATGCACACCCGAATACACACCCGAATACAAACCCGAAAACACACCCGAATTCACACCCGAACACACACCCGAATGCTACCCGAATACACACCCGAATGCAACCCGAATACACATCCGAATACACACCCGAACACACCCGAACACACACCCGACTACAACCCGAATACACACCCGAACACACTCCCGAACACACACCCGAATACAACCCGATCACACATCCGAACACACACCCGAATACAACCCGAATACACACCCGAACACACACCCGAACACACACCCGAATACACACCCGAACACACACCCGAACACACACCCGAACACACACCCGAATACAACCCGAATACACACCCGAACACACACCCGAACACACACCCGAACACACACATGAACACACCCGAACACACACCCGACTACAACCCGAATACACACCCGAACACACACCCGAATACAACCCGAATACACACCCGAATACACACCCGAATACACACCCGAACACACCCGAATACACACCCGAACACACACCCGAACACACACCCGAATACACACCCGAACACTCACCCGAATATACACCCGAATACACACCCGAACACACACCCGAATACACACCCGAAAACACACCCGAACACATACCCGAATACAACCCGAATACACACCCGAACACACACCCGAATACGCACCAGAACACACCCGAATACTCACACGAACACACAACCGAACACACACCCGAACACACACCCGAATACAACCCGAATACACACCCGAACACACACCGGAACACACACCCGAACTCACACCCGAACACACACCGGAACACACACCCGAATACAACCCGAATACACACCCGAACACACACCCGAACACACACCCGAATACAACCCGAATACACACCCGAACACACACCCGAACACACACCCGAATACACACCCGAACACACACCCGAACACACACCCGAATACACACCCGAACACACACCCGAACACACACCCTAACACACACCCGAACACACACCCGAATACAACCCGAATACACACCCGAACACACACCCGAATACACACCTGAACACACCCGAACACACACCCGACTACAACCCGAATACACACCCGAACACACACCCGACTACAACCCGAATACACACACGAATACCCACCCGAACACACACCCGAACACACTCCCGAACACACACCCGAATACACACCCGAACACACACCCGAATACAACCCGAATACACACCCGAACACACACCCGAATACACACCCGAATACAACCCGAATACACACCCGAATACACACCCGAATACAACCCGAATACACACCCGAATACACACCCGAATACAAACCCGAAAACACACCCGAATACACACCCGAACACACACCCGAACACACACCCGAATACACACCCGAATACAACGCGAACACACACCCGAACACACAATCGAATACAACCCGAACACACACCCGAACACACACCCGAATACAACACGAATACACACCCGAACACACACCCGAACACACACCCGAACACACACCCGAACACACACCCGAATACAACCCGAATACACACCCGAATACACACCCGAATACACACCCGAACACACACCCGAATACACACCCGAACACACACCCGAACACACACCCGAACACACACCCGAATACAACCCGAATACACACCCGAACACTCACCCGAATACACACCCGAATACACACCCGAATACACACCCGAAGACACACCCGAACACACACCCGAATACAACCCGAATACACACCCGAATACACACCCGAACACACACCCGAACACACACCCGAATACACACCCGAACACACACCCGAATACAACCCGAATACAACCCGAATACACACCCGAACACACACCCGAATACACACCCGAACACACACCCGAATACACACCCGAACACACACCCGAATACAACCCGAATACACACCCGAACACACACCCGAACACACACCCGAATACAACCCGAATACACACCCGAACACACACCCGAACACACACCCGAACACACACCCGAACACACACCCGAATACACACCCGAATACACACCCGAACACACACCCGAACACACACCCGAATACACACCCGAACACACACACCCGAACACATACCCGAATACAACCCGAATACACACCCGAACACACTCCCGAATACACACCCGAATACTCACCCGAACACACAACCGAACACACACCCGAACACACACCCGAACACACACCCGAATGCAACCCGAATACACACCCGAACACACAACCGAATACAACCCGAATACACACCCGAACACACACCGGAACACACACCCGAACACAGACCCGAATACAACCCGAATACACACCCGAACACACACCCGAACACACACCCGAATACACACCCGAACACACACCCGAACACACACCCGAACACACACCCGAATACAACCCGAATACACACCCGAACACACACCCGAACACACAACCGAATACAACCCGAATACACACCCGAACACACCCGAATACACACCTGAACACACCCGAACACACACCCGACTACAACCCGAATACACACCCGAACACATACCCGAATACAAACCCGAACACACCCGAACACACACCCGACTAAAACCCGAATACACACCTGAACACACTCCCGAACACACACCCGAATAAACACCCGAACACACACCCGAATACAACCCGAATACACACCCGAACACACACCCGAATACAACCCGAATACACACCCGAACACACACCCGAACACACACCCGAACACACACCCGAATACACACCCGAACACACACCCGAATACAACCCGAATACACACCCGAACACACACCCGAACACACACCCGAACACA
This sequence comes from Cryptocephalus primarius, assembly GCA_963576515.1. Taxonomy (NCBI): domain Eukaryota; kingdom Metazoa; phylum Arthropoda; class Insecta; order Coleoptera; family Chrysomelidae; genus Cryptocephalus; species Cryptocephalus primarius. The sequence continues at coordinate 8,537,764 of OY754951.1, read as the reverse complement.
CACCCGAATACAACCCGAATACACACCCGAACACACACCCGAACACACACCCGAATACACACCCGAACACACACCCAAACACACACCCGAACACACACCCGAATACAACCCGAATACACACCCGAACACACACCCGAACACACACCCGAACACACACCCGAACACACACCCGAATACAACTCGAATACACACCCGAACACACACCCGAATACACACCCGAACACACCCGAACACATACCCGACTACAACCCGAATACACACCCGAACACACACCCGAATACACACCCGAACACACACCCGAATACAACCCGAATACACACCCGAACACACACCCGAATACACACCCGAATACAACCCGAATACACACCCGAATACACACCCGAATACAACCCGAATACACACCCGAACACACAATCGAATACAACCCGAACACACAACCGAACACACACCCGAATGCAACCCGAATACACACCCGAACACACACCCGAATACACACCCGAACACACACCCGAATACAACCCGAATACACACCCGAACACACAATCGAATACGACCCGAACACACAACCGAACACACACCCGAATACAACCCGAATACACACCCGAATACACACCCGAACACACACCCGAATACACACCCGAACACACAACCGAACACACACCCGAATACAACCCGAATACAACCCGAATACACACCCGAACACTCACCCGAATACACACCCGAATACACACCCGAACACACACCCGAACACACACCCGAATACAACCCGAATACACACCCGAATACACACCCGAACACACACCCGAACACACACCCGTATACAACCCGAATACACACCCGAACACACACCCGAATACACACCCGAACACACACCCGAATACACACCCGAACACACACCCGAACACACAATCGAATACAACCCGAACACACAACCGAACACACACCCGAATGCAACCCGAATACACACCCGAACACACACCCGAATACACACCCGAACACACACCTGAATACAACCCGAACACACACCCGAACACACAATCGAATACGACCCGAACACACAACCGAACACACACCCGAATACAACCCGAATACACACCCGAATACACTCCCGAACACACACCCGAATACACACCCGAACACACAACCGAACACACACCTGAATACAACCCGAATACACACCCGAACACTCACCCGAATACACACCCGAATACACACCCGAACACACACCCGAATACACACCCGAACACACACCCGAACACACACCCGAATACAACCCGAATACACACCCGAATACACACCCGAACACACACCCGAACACACACCCGTATACAACCCGAATACACACCCGAACACACACCCGAAAACACACCCGAACACACACCCGAATACACACCCGAACACACACCCGAATACAACCCGAATACAACCCGAATACACACCCGAACACACACCCGAATACACACCCGAACACACACCCGAATACACACCCGAACACACACCCGAATACAACCCGAATACACACCCGAATACACACCCGAATACACACCCGAACACACACCCGAATACACACCCGAACACACACCCGAACACACACCCGAATACAACCCGAATACACACCCGAATACACACCCGAATACAAACCAGAAAACACACCCGAATACACACCCGAACACACACCCGAATACAACCCGAATACACACCCGAACACACACCCGAATACACACCCGAACACACACCCGAATATACACCCGAACACACACCCGAATACACACCCGAACACACACCCGAACACACACCCGAATACAACCCGAATACACACCCGAATAAACACCCGAATACAAACCTGAAAACACACCCGAATACACACCCGAACACACACACGAATGCAACCCGAATACACACCCGAATACACACCCGAACACACACCCGACTACAACCCCAATACAGACCCGAACACACTCCCGAACACACACCCGAACACACCCGAATACTCACCCGAACACACAACCGAACACACACCCGAACACACACCCGAACACACACCCGAATACAACCCGAATACACACCCGAACACACACCCGAATACAACCCGAATACACACCCGAACACACACCCGAACACACACCCGAACACACACCCGAATACAACCCGAATACACACCCGAACACACACCCGAATACACACCCGAACACACACCCGAATACACACCCGAACACACACCCGAATGCAACCCGAATTCACACCCGAACACACACCCGAATGCAACCGAATACACACCCGAACACACATCCGAATACACACCCGAACACACACCCGAATGCAACCCGAATACACATCCGAATACACACCCGAACACACCCGAACACACACCCGACTACAACCCGAATACACACCTGAACACACCCGAACACACACCCTACTACAACCCGAATACACACCTGAACACACACCCGAATACAACCCGAATACACACCCGAATACACACCCGAATACACACCCGAACACACACCCGAATACACACCCGAACACACACCCGAACACACACCCGAATACAACCCGAATACACACCCGAACACTCACCCGAATATACACCCGAATACACACCCGAACACACACCTGAATACACACCCGAAAACACACCCGAACACATACCCGAATACAACCCGAATACACACCCGAACACACACCCGAATACGCACCAGAACACACCCGAATACTCACCCGAACACCCAACCGAACACACACCCGAACACACACCCGAATACAACTCGAATACACACCCGAACACACACCGGAACACACACCCGAACTCACACCCGAACACACACCCGAACACACACCCGAATGCAACCCGAATACACACCCGAACACACACCCGAACACACACCCGAATACACACCCGAACACACACCCGAACACACACCGAGACACACACCCGAACACACACCCGAATACAACCCGAATACACACCCGAACACACACCCGAACACACACCCGAATACACACCCGAACACACACCCGAATACAACCCGAATACACACCCGAATACACACCCGAATACAACCCGAATACACACCCGAATACAAACCCGAAAACACACCCGAATACACACCCGAACACACTCCCGAACAAACACACGAATACAACCCGATCACACACCCGAACACACACCCGAATACAACCCGAATACACACCCGAATACACACCCGAATACAAACCCGAAAACACACCCGAATACACACCCGAACACACACCCGAAAACACACCCGAACACACACCCGAATACACACCCGAACACACACCCGACTACAACCCGAATACACACCCGAACACACTCCCGAACACACACCCGAATACAACCCGATCACACACCCGAACACACACCCGAATACAACCCGAACACACACCCGAATACACACCCGAATACAAACCCGAAAACACACCCGAATACACACCCGAACACACACCCGAAAACACACCCGAACACACACCCGAATACACACCCGAACACACACCCGACTACAACCCGAATACACACCCGAACACACTCCCGAACACACACCCGAATACAACCCGATCACACACCCGAACACACACCCGAATACAACCCGAACACACACCCGATTACACACTCGAACACACACCCGAATACAACGCGAACACACACCCGAACACACAATCGAATACATCCCGAACACACACCCGAACACACACCCGAATACAACCCGAATACACACCCGAACACACACCCGAACACACACCCGAACACACACCCGAACACACACCCGAATACAACCCGAATACACACCCGAATACACACCCGAATACACACCCGAACATACACCCGAATACACACCCGAACACACACCCGAACACACACCCGAATACAACCCGAATACACACCCGAACACTCACCCGAATACACACCCGAATACACACACGAACACACACCCGAATACACACCCGAACACACACCCGAACACACACCCGAATACAACCCGAATACACACCCGAATACACACCCGAACACACACCCGAACACACACCCGAATACACACCCGAACACACACCCGAATACAACCCGAATACAACCCGAATACACACCCGAACACACACCCGAATACACACCCGAACACACACCCGAATACACACCCGAACACACACCCGAACACAACCCGTATACACACCCGAATACACACCCGAATACACACCCGAACACACACCCGAATACCCACCCGAACACACACCCGAACACACACCCGAATACAACCCGAATACACACCCGAATACAAACCCGAAAACACACCCGAATACACACCCGAACACAAACCCGAATGCAACCCGAATACACACCCGAACACACACCCAAATACACACCCGAACACACACCCGAATACAACCCGAATACACACCCGAACACACACCCGAATACACACCCGAACACACACCCGAATATACACCCGAACACACACCCGAATACACACCCGAACACACACCCGAATACAACCCGAACACACACCCGAACACACACCCGAATACAACCCGAACACACACCCGAACACACACCCGAATACACACCCGAACACACACCCGAATACAACCCGAATACACACCCGAACACACACCCGAATACACACCCGAATACAACCCGAATACACACCCGAAAACACACCCGAATACCACCCGAATACACACCCGAATACACACCCGAATACAAACCCGAAAACACACCCGAATACACACCCGAACACACACCCGAATGCAACCCGAATACACACCCGAACACACACCCGAATACACACCCGAACACACACCCGAATACAACCCGAATACACACCCGAACACACACCCGAATACACACCCGAACACACACCCGAATATACACCCGAACACACACCCGAATACACACCCGAACACACACCCGAACACACACCCGAATACAACCCGAACACACACCCGAACACACACCCGAATACAACCCGAATACACACCCGAACACACACCCGAACACACACCCGAATACACACCCGAACACACACCCGAATACAACCCGAATACACACCCGAACACACACCCGAATACACACCCGAATACAACCCGAATACACACCCGAAAACACACCCGAATACAACCCGAATACACACCCGAATACACACCCGAATACAAACCCGAAAACACACCCGAATACACACCCGAACACACACCCGAACACACACCCGAATACACACTCGAACACACACCCGAATACAACGCGAACACACACCCGAACACACAATCGAATACAACCCGAACACACACCCGAACACACACCCGAATACAACCCGAATACACACCCGAACACACACCCGAACACACACCCGAACACACACCCGAACACACACCCGAATACAACCCGAATACACACCCGAATACACACCCGAATACACACCCGAACACACACCCGAATACACACCCGAACACACACCCGAACACACACCCGAATACAACCCGAATACACACCCGAACACTCACCCGAATACACACACGAATACAACCCGAATGCACACCCGGATACACACCCGAATACAAACCCGAAAACACACCCGAATTCACACCCGAACACACACCCGAATGCAACCCGAATACACACCCGAATGCAACCCGAATACACATCCGAATACACACCCGAACACACCCGAACACACACCCGACTACAACCCGAATACACACCCGAACACACTCCCGAACACACACCCGAATACAACCCGATCACACATCCGAACACACACCCGAATACAACCCGAATACACACCCGAACACACACCCGAACACACACCCGAATACACACCCGAACACACACCCGAACACACACCCGAACACACACCCGAATACAACCCGAATACACACCCGAACACACACCCGAACACACACCCGAACACACACATGAACACACCCGAACACACATCCGACTACAACCCGAATACACACCCGAACACACACCCGAATACAACCCGAATACACACCCGAATACACACCCGAATACACACCCGAACACACACCCGAATACACACCCGAACACACACCCGAACACACACCCGAATACAACCCGAATACACACCCGAACACTCACCCGAATATACACCCGAATACACACCCGAACACACACCCGAATACACACCCGAAAACACACCCGAACACATACCCGAATACAACCCGAATACACACCCGAACACACACCCGAATACGCACCAGAACACACCCGAATACTCACACGAACACACAACCGAACACACACCCGAACACACACCCGAATACAACCCGAATACACACCCGAACACACACCGGAACACACACCCGAACTCACACCCGAACACACACCGGAACACACACCCGAATACAACCCGAATACACACCCGAACACACACCCGAACACACACCCGAATACAACCCGAATACACACCCGAACACACACCCGAACACACACCCGAATACACACCCGAACACACACCCGAACACACACCCGAATACACACCCGAACACACACCCGAACACACACCCTAACACACACCCGAACACACACCCGAATACAACCCGAATACACACCCGAACACACACCCGAATACACACCTGAACACACCCGAACACACACCCGACTACAACCCGAATACACACCCGAACACACACCCGACTACAACCCGAATACACACCCGAATACCCACCCGAACACACACCCGAACACACTCCCGAACACACACCCGAATACACACCCGAACACACACCCGAATACAACCCGAATACACACCCGAACACACACCCGAATACACAACCGAATACAACCCGAATACACACCCGAATACACACCCGAATACAACCCGAATACACACCCGAATACACACCCGAATACAAACCCGAAAACACACCCGAATACACACCCGAACACACACCCGAACACACACCCGAATACACACTCGAACACACACCCGAATACAACGCGAACACACACCCGAACACACAATCGAATACAACCCGAACACACACCCGAACACACACCCGAATACAACACGAATACACACCCGAACACACACCCGAGCACACACCCGAACACACACCCGAACACACACCCAAATACAACCCGAATACACACCCGAATACACACCCGAATACACACCCGAACACACACCCGAATACACACCCGAACACACACCCGAACACACACCCGAACACACACCCGAATACAACCCGAATACACACCCGAACACTCACCCGAATACACACCCGAATACACACCCGAACACACACCCGAATACACACCCGAAGACACACCCGAACACACACCCGAATACAACCCGAATACACACCCGAATACACACCCGAACACACACCCGAACACACACCCGAATACACACCCGAACACACACCCGAATACAACCCGAATACAACCCGAATACACACCCGAACACACACCCGAATACACACCCGAACACACACCCGAATACACACCCGAACACACACCCGAATACAACCCGAATACACACCCGAACACACACCCGAACACACACCCGAATACAACCCGAATACACACCCGAACACACACCCGAACACACACCCGAATACACACCCGAACACACACCCGAACACACACCCGAATACACACCCGAACACACACCCGAACACACACCCTAACACACACCCGAACACACACCCGAATACAACCCGAATACACACTCGAACACACACCCGAATACACACCTGAACACACCCGAACACACACCCGACTACAACCCGAATACACACCCGAACACACACCCGACTACAACCCGAATACACACCCGAATACACACTCGAACACACACCCGAACACACTCCCGAACACACACCCGAATACACACCCGAACACACACCCGCATACAACCCGAATACACACCCGAACACACACCCGAATACACACCCGAATACAACCCGAATACACACCCGAATACACACCCGAATACAACCCGAATACACACCCGAATACACACCCGAACACAAACCCGAAAACACACCCGAATACACACCCGAACACACACCCGAACACACACCCGAATACACACTCGAACACACACCCGAATACAACGCGAACACACACCCGAACACACAATCGAATACAACCCGAACACACACCCGAACACACACCCGAATACAACCCGAATACACACCCGAACACACACCCGAACACACACCCGAACACACACCCGAACACACACCCGAATACAACCCGAATACACACCCGAATACACACCCGAATACACACCCGAACACACACCCGAATACACACCCGAACACACACCCGAACACACACCCGAATACAACCCGAATACACACCCGAACACTCACCCGAATACACACACGAATACAACCCGAATGCACACCCGAATACACACCCGAATACAAACCCGAAAACACACCCGAATTCACACCCGAACACACACCCGAATGCAACCCGAATACACACCCGAATGCAACCCGAATACACATCCGAATACACACCCGAACACACCCGAACACACACCCGACTACAACCCGAATACACACCCGAACACACTCCCGAACACACACCCGAATACAACCCGATCACACATCCGAACACACACCCGAATACAACCCGAATACACACCCGAACACACACCCGAACACACACCCGAATACACACCCGAACACACACCCGAACACACACCCGAACACACACCCGAATACAACCCGAATACACACCCGAACACACACCCGAACACACACCCGAACACACACATGAACACACCCGAACACACATCCGACTACAACCCGAATACACACCCGAACACACACCCGAATACAACCCGAATACACACCCGAATACACACCCGAATACACACCCGAACACACACCCGAATACACACCCGAACACACACCCGAACACACACCCGAATACAACCCGAATACACACCCGAACACTCACCCGAATATACACCCGAATACACACCCGAACACACACCCGAATACACACCCGAAAACACACCCGAACACATACCCGAATACAACCCGAATACACACCCGAACACACACCCGAATACGCACCAGAACACACCCGAATACTCACACGAACACACAACCGAACACACACCCGAACACACACCCGAATACAACCCGAATACACACCCGAACACACACCGGAACACACACCCGAACTCACACCCGAACACACACCGGAACACACACCCGAATACAACCCGAATACACACCCGAACACACACCCGAACACACACCCGAATACAACCCGAATACACACCCGAACACACACCCGAACACACACCCGAATACACACCCGAACACACACCCTCACACACACCCGAACACACACCCGAATACACACCTGAACACACCCGAACACACACCCGACTACAACCCGAATACACACCCGAACACACACCCGACTACAACCCGAATACACACCCGAATACCCACCCGAACACACACCCGAACACACTCCCGAACACACACCCGAATACACACCCGAACACACACCCGAATACAACCCGAATACACACCCGAACACACACCCGAATACACAACCGAATACAACCCGAATACACACCCGAATACACACCCGAATACAACCCGAATACACACCCGAATACACACCCGAATACAAACCCGAAAACACACCCGAATACACACCCGAACACACACCCGAACACACACCCGAATACACACTCGAACACACACCCGAATACAACGCGAACACACACCCGAACACACAATCGAATACAACCCGAACACACACCCGAACACACACCCGAATACAACACGAATACACACCCGAACACACACCCGAACACACACCCGAACACACACCCGAACACACACCCGAATACAACCCGAATACACACCCGAATACACACCCGAATACACACCCGAACACACACCCGAATACACACCCGAACACACACCCGAACACACACCCGAACACACACCCGAATACAACCCGAATACACACCCGAACACTCACCCGAATACACACCCGAATACACACCCGAACACACACCCGAATACACACCCGAAGACACACCCGAACACACACCCGAATACAACCCGAATACACACCCGAATACACACCCGAACACACACCCGAACACACACCCGAATACACACCCGAACACACACCCGAATACAACCCGAATACAACCCGAATACACACCCGAACACACACCCGAATACACACCCGAACACACACCCGAATACACACCCGAACACACACCCGAATACAACCCGAATACACACCCGAACACACACCCGAACACACACCCGAATACAACCCGAATACACACCCGAACACACACCCGAACACACACCCGAATACACACCCGAACACACACCCGAACACACACCCGAATACACACCCGAACACACACCCGAACACACACCCTAACACACACCCGAACACACACCCGAATACAACCCGAATACACACTCGAACACACACCCGAATACACACCTGAACACACCCGAACACACACCCGACTACAACCCCAATACAGACCCGAACACACTCCCGAACACACACCCGAACACACCCGAATACTCACCCGAACACACAACCGAACACACACCCGAACACACACCCGAACACACACCCGAATACAACCCGAATACACACCCGAACACACACCCGAATACAACCCGAATACACACCCGAACACACACCCGAACACACACCCGAACACACACCCGAATACAACCCGAATACACACCCGAACACACACCCGAATACACACCCGAACACACACCCGAATGCAACCGAATACACACCCGAACACACATCCGAATACACACCCGAACACACACCCGAATGCAACCCGAATACACATCCGAATACACACCCGAACACACCCGAACACACACCCGACTACAACCCGAATACACACCCGAACACACTCCCGAACACACACCCGAATACAACCCGATCACACACCCGAACACACACCCGAATACAACCCGAATACACACCCGAACACACACCCGAACACACACCCGAATACACACCCGAACACACACCCGAACACACACCCGAACACACACCCGAATACAACCCGAATACACACCCGAACACACACCCGAATACACACCTGAACACACCCGAACACACACCCTACTACAACCCGAATACACACCCGAACACACACCCGAATACAACCCGAATACACACCCGAATACACACCCGAATACACACCCGAACACACACCCGAATACACACCCGAACACACACCCGAACACACACCCGAATACAACCCGAATACACACCCGAACACTCACCCGAATATACACCCGAATACACACCCGAACACACACCCGAATACACACCCGAAAACACACCCGAACACATACCCGAATACAACCCGAATACACACCCGAACACACACCCGAATACGCACCAGAACACACCTGAATACTCACCCGAACACCCAACCGAACACACACCCGAACACACACCCGAATACACACCCGAACACACACCCGAACACACACCGAAACACACACCCGAACACACACCCGAATACAACCCGAATACACTCCCGAACACACACCCGAACACACACCCGAATACACACCCGAACACACACCCGAATACAACCCGAATACACACCCGAATACACACCCGAATACAACCCGAATACACACCCGAATACAAACCCGAAAACACACCCGAATACACACCCGAACACACTCCCGAACACACACACGAATACAACCCGATCACACACCCGAACACACACCCGAATACAACCCGAATACACACCCGAATACACACCCGAATACAAACCCAAAAACACACCCGAATACACACCCGAACACACACCCGAAAACACACCCGAACACACACCCGAATACACACCCGAACACACACCCGAACACACTCCCGAACACACACCCGAATACAACCCGATCACACACCCGAACACACACCCGAATACAACCCGAACACACACCCGAATACACACCCGAATACAAACCCGAAAACACACCCGAACACACACCCGAATACACACCCGAACACACACCCGACTACAACCCGAATCCACACCCGAACACACTCCCGAACACACACCCGAATACAACCCGATCACACACCCGGACACACACCCGAATACAACCCGAACACACACCCGAATACACACTCGAACACACACCCGAATACAACGCGAACACACACCCGAACACACAATCGAATACAACCCGAACACACACCCGAACACACACCCGAATACAACCCGAATACACACCCGAACACACACCCGAACACACACCCGAACACACACCCGAACACACACCCGAATACAACCCGAATACACACCCGAATACACACCCGAATACACACCCGAACATACACCCGAATACACACCCGAACACACACCCGAACACACTCCCGAATACAACCCGAATACACACCCGAACACTCACCCGAATACACACCCGAATACACACCCGAACACACACCCGAATACACACCCGAACACACACCCGAACACACACCCGAATACAACCCGAATACACACCCGAATACACACCCGAACACACACCCGAACACACACCCGAATACACACCCGAACACACACCCGAATACAACCCGAATACAACCCGAATACACACCCGAACACACACCCGAATACACACCCGAACACACACCCGAATACACACCCGAACACACACCCGAACACAACCCGAATACACACCCGAATACACACCCGAATACACACCCGAACACACACCCGAATACCCACCCGAACACACACCCGAACACACACCCGAATACAACCCGAATACACACCCGAATACAAACCCGAAAACACACCCGAATACACACCCGAACACAAACCCGAATGCAACCCGAATACACACCCGAACACACACCCAAATACACACCCGAACACACACCCGAATACAACCCGAATACACACCCGAACACACACCCGAATACACACCCGAACACACACCCGAATATACACCCGAACACACACCCGAATACACACCCGAACACACACCCGAATACAACCCGAACACACACCCGAACACACACCAGAATACAACCCGAACACACACCCGAACACACACCCGAATACACACCCGAACACACACCCGAATACAACCCGAATACACACCCGAACACACACCCGAATACACACCCGAATACAACCCGAATACACACCCGAAATCACACCCGAATACCACCCGAATACACACCCGAATACACACCCGAATACAAACCCGAAAACACACCCGAATACACACCCGAACACACACCCGAATGCAACCCGAATACACACCCGAACACACACCCGAATACACACCCGAACACACACCCGAATACAACCCGAATACACACCCGAACACACACCCGAATACACACCCGAACACACACCCGAATATACACCCGAACACACACCCGAATACACACCCGAACACACACCCGAACACACACCCGAATACAACCCGAACACACACCCGAACACACACCCGAATACAACCCGAATACACACCCGAACACACACCCGAACACACACCCGAATACACACCCGAACACACACCCGAATACAACCCGAATACACACCCGAACACACACCCGAATACACACCCGAATACAACCCGAATACACACCCGAAAACACACCCGAATACAACCCGAATACACACCCGAATACACACCCGAATACAAACCCGAAAACACACCCGAATACACACCCGAACACACACCCGAACACACACCCGAATACACACTCGAACACACACCCGAATACAACGCGAACACACACCCGAACACACAATCGAATACAACCCGAACACACACCCGAACACACACCCGAATACAACCCGAATACACACCCGAACACACACCCGAACACACACCCGAACACACACCCGAACACACACCCGAATACAACCCGAATACACACCCGAATACACACCCGAATACACACCCGAACACACACCCGAATACACACCCGAACACACACCCGAACACACACCCGAATACAACCCGAATACACACCCGAACACTCACCCGAATACACACACGAATACAACCCGAATGCACACCCGAATACACACCCGAATACAAACCCGAAAACACACCCGAATTCACACCCGAACACACACCCGAATGCTACCCGAATACACACCCGAATGCAACCCGAATACACATCCGAATACACACCCGAACACACCCGAACACACACCCGACTACAACCCGAATACACACCCGAACACACTCCCGAACACACACCCGAATACAACCCGATCACACATCCGAACACACACCCGAATACAACCCGAATACACACCCGAACACACACCCGAACACACACCCGAATACACACCCGAACACACACCCGAACACACACCCGAACACACACCCGAATACAACCCGAATACACACCCGAACACACACCCGAACACACACCCGAACACACACATGAACACACCCGAACACACACCCGACTACAACCCGAATACACACCCGAACACACACCCGAATACAACCCGAATACACACCCGAATACACACCCGAATACACACCCGAACACACCCGAATACACACCCGAACACACACCCGAACACACACCCGAATACACACCCGAACACTCACCCGAATATACACCCGAATACACACCCGAACACACACCCGAATACACACCCGAAAACACACCCGAACACATACCCGAATACAACCCGAATACACACCCGAACACACACCCGAATACGCACCAGAACACACCCGAATACTCACACGAACACACAACCGAACACACACCCGAACACACACCCGAATACAACCCGAATACACACCCGAACACACACCGGAACACACACCCGAACTCACACCCGAACACACACCGGAACACACACCCGAATACAACCCGAATACACACCCGAACACACACCCGAACACACACCCGAATACAACCCGAATACACACCCGAACACACACCCGAACACACACCCGAATACACACCCGAACACACACCCGAACACACACCCGAATACACACCCGAACACACACCCGAACACACACCCTAACACACACCCGAACACACACCCGAATACAACCCGAATACACACCCGAACACACACCCGAATACACACCTGAACACACCCGAACACACACCCGACTACAACCCGAATACACACCCGAACACACACCCGACTACAACCCGAATACACACACGAATACCCACCCGAACACACACCCGAACACACTCCCGAACACACACCCGAATACACACCCGAACACACACCCGAATACAACCCGAATACACACCCGAACACACACCCGAATACACACCCGAATACAACCCGAATACACACCCGAATACACACCCGAATACAACCCGAATACACACCCGAATACACACCCGAATACAAACCCGAAAACACACCCGAATACACACCCGAACACACACCCGAACACACACCCGAATACACACCCGAATACAACGCGAACACACACCCGAACACACAATCGAATACAACCCGAACACACACCCGAACACACACCCGAATACAACACGAATACACACCCGAACACACACCCGAACACACACCCGAACACACACCCGAACACACACCCGAATACAACCCGAATACACACCCGAATACACACCCGAATACACACCCGAACACACACCCGAATACACACCCGAACACACACCCGAACACACACCCGAACACACACCCGAATACAACCCGAATACACACCCGAACACTCACCCGAATACACACCCGAATACACACCCGAATACACACCCGAAGACACACCCGAACACACACCCGAATACAACCCGAATACACACCCGAATACACACCCGAACACACACCCGAACACACACCCGAATACACACCCGAACACACACCCGAATACAACCCGAATACAACCCGAATACACACCCGAACACACACCCGAATACACACCCGAACACACACCCGAATACACACCCGAACACACACCCGAATACAACCCGAATACACACCCGAACACACACCCGAACACACACCCGAATACAACCCGAATACACACCCGAACACACACCCGAACACACACCCGAACACACACCCGAACACACACCCGAATACACACCCGAATACACACCCGAACACACACCCGAACACACACCCGAATACACACCCGAACACACACACCCGAACACATACCCGAATACAACCCGAATACACACCCGAACACACTCCCGAATACACACCCGAATACTCACCCGAACACACAACCGAACACACACCCGAACACACACCCGAACACACACCCGAATGCAACCCGAATACACACCCGAACACACAACCGAATACAACCCGAATACACACCCGAACACACACCGGAACACACACCCGAACACAGACCCGAATACAACCCGAATACACACCCGAACACACACCCGAACACACACCCGAATACACACCCGAACACACACCCGAACACACACCCGAACACACACCCGAATACAACCCGAATACACACCCGAACACACACCCGAACACACAACCGAATACAACCCGAATACACACCCGAATACACACCTGAACACACCCGAACACACACCCGACTACAACCCGAATACACACCCGAACACATACCCGAATACAAACCCGAACACACCCGAACACACACCCGACTAAAACCCGAATACACACCTGAACACACTCCCGAACACACACCCGAATAAACACCCGAACACACACCCGAATACAACCCGAATACACACCCGAACACACACCCGAATACAACCCGAATACACACCCGAACACACACCCGAACACACACCCGAACACACACCCGAATACACACCCGAACACACACCCGAATACAACCCGAATACACACCCGAACACACACCCGAACACACACCCGAACACACACCCGAATACAACCCGAATACACACCCGAACACACACCCGAACACACACCCGAATACACACCCGAACACACACCCAAACACACACCCGAACACACACCCGAATACAACCCGAATACACACCCGAACACACACCCGAACACACACCCGAACACACACCCGAACACACACCCGAATACAACTCGAATACACACCCGAACACACACCCGAATACACACCCGAACACACCCGAAC